>JAWWMN010000353.1:0-13911 GCA_035047745.1 Catamblyrhynchus diadema | reverse complement strand
TCCCCACCGGGGGTGGCCGCGGCCACCTCGGCGCTGGGCGAGCGCCCCGAGCCCGGCGCTGTCACCGAGCCCAGCCCGCAGCCGCGGCCCCGCCACGCTCGCAGCTACTTTGCCGCTTAATTAGCCCTGGCTGTCGCATGAATTTATCGTCGCTTGACAGCAACTTCATTTTCTCCCACCATGCGGGGAGGAGGAGGAGGAGGAGGAGGAGGAGGCGATGAATTGGCGCTGGCTGGTGGGAGGCAGCGCTGGGGGCGGTGGGAGGCGATCGCGGGGTGTGACAGGGACGTGCCAGCCGGGCAGGGGCGTGCGGAGGGACACGGGCTGGGGACGTGTTGCTCCGGGGACAGCCGCGTCCTGCCGGGGCCCCGCCGGAGCCGAGCCCGGGGCCTGCGCCGCTTCCATCGCTGCGGCTGCTCCCCGATGCTCCAGCGCGGAGAGAAATACCCAAATTCAACAAATCAAATGAGATTCCGAGGCTGGTTTCAGCAGCGAGGTCCCTGCTGGTGGCTGGGTCCCTGCACAAAGCGCTGCTGCTGGGGTTTTTTCCTCCTCCTGCTCGGTTTTATTTGGCCGTGGCATTCAGGGATCAGCCTGCGAGGTTTGTCCTTTGGGAAGCCCGAGTTTTCCCGCTGTCGGAGGCAGGTGGAGGCATCCGCAGCCCCTTGCGGTACCTGCCCGCGGCTCGGGCCGGGTTTTGTGCCGTGTTCCCAAGCCCGGGCTTGCAGCAGGGACTGCAGTGGCCTCTCCAAGGGCCAAATCCAGCCCTCCTTGGGATGATCCAGCTCCTCTGTCTGTGGGAGCCCCCGAGGGCAGGGATTAGCCCTTTGTCTGGAAGTTTGTGTTTATATTTCGGCGTGTTTAAGTGTTACATGTTTCTGTTCTGGCTGTGCACGCAGGATATTTGCAGGGGGTTTGCCTGAGCATTCAGGAAAGGATCAGCAAGAAAAGTTTCCCCCGATGAGTTGTGCGAGCTGAGGGTGGGCAGCACGTGAAACAAAATATTTATTTTATATAAACAGCCCCTTGAAGCGTCCTCCAGAGACAACTTGGGAATGTCTGACCTGACAGAGGAAAAGTACTCAAAACTCAATGTGCAGCCTGGTCTGTCCATCCCTCCCCCATTCCAAAAGCAGATGATTTTTAATTAAGAATTTGATATGGGGTGTGTGTGCAGAAAAATAGGATTAAAATGTGTTCTGGAGGCAGCAGGATGGGAATATTCCTCTGGTCCTGGTGTGGGCTGGGTGAGGGCCAGCAGCACCTCGTGTCCCCTGCCCTGCTGCTCTAGGAGACAAATCCAGGTGCTGATGGCTGCTGGAAAGCCCCAGCCTCGGGCTTTGGGATGCGAGAACATGGATTTTACCCAAAACCTCGTGTTCCATGTGCCGAGGCAGCTGCTGCTCCTGCAGGATTCACTTCTCGCCGTGCCAGTAATGGAGTTTGCCCAATGCTACTTTTTAAAAATTTTTCTTTTGGTGGTTGCAAATCCTCTGAGCTGTACCAGAGCATGGGGGTGTCTGGCTTTATTCCCTCCCCCTGTGGCTCAGCCAGAGCGCTCGGATCTGTCCCGGCAGTGCCGTGTGCTGCTCCTCCCCACGCCCAGCACTCACTGTGCTCAGGGAAACCTTCGGGATGAGAAGAAAGCCAGAGTGAGTGGTGCCACAGGGGGGGAGGATGGAAGGTGTCCTTCCTATGGAAGGTGGTGTTTTCCCTATGGAAGGCGGCATTTCACCTATGGAAGTTTGTATTTCCCCTATGGATGTTGGTGTTTCCCCTATGGAATTTGGTATTTCCCCTATGAAAGGTGGTGTTTTCCCTATGGACATTGGTGTTTCCCCTATGGAAGGTGGTGTTTCCCCTATGGAAGTTGGTATTTTCTCTATGGAATTTGGCATTTCCCCTATGGACGTTGATTTTTCCCCTATGGACGTTGGTATTTCCCCAATGGAAGGTGGTGTTTTCCCTACAGAAGTTTGTATTTCCCCTATGGACATTGGTGCTTCCCCTATGGACATTGGTATTTCCCCTATGGCAGTTGGCATTTCGCTTATGGAAGTTGGTGTTTTCTCTATGGGAGTTGGTATTTCTCTATGGAGATGTTTCCCCTATCGACTTTGGTGCTTTCCCTATGAGCGTTGGTGTTTTCCCTATGGAAGATGGTGTTTCCCCTACAGAAGTTTGTATTTCCCCTATGGAAGGTGGTATTTCCCCTATGGAAGTTGGTGCTTTCTCTATGAGAGTTGGTATTTCCCTCTGGAAGGTGGCATTTCCCCTATGGACATTGGTGTTTCCCCTATGGAAGTTGGTGTTTTCCCTATGGAGATGATTTCCTTAAGGAAGGTGGCATTTCACCTATGGAAGTTTGTATTTCCCCTACGGACCTTGGTATTTCCCCTATGGAAGGTGGTGTTTTCCTGACAGAAGTCTGTGTTTCCCCTATGGATGTTGGAATTTCCCCTATGTAAGTTGGCATTTCGCCTATGGAAGTTGGTGTTTTCTCTATGGGAGTGGGTATTTCCCTATGGAAGGTGGCATTTCCCCCATGGACCTTGGTATTTCCCCTATGGAAGGTGGCATTTCCCCCATGGACCTTGGTGTTTCCCCTATGGAAGGTGGTGTTTTCTCTATGGAAGCTGGCATCTCCCCTACGGAAGGTGGCGTTTTCCCTATGATGTTCATATTTTCCCTATGGAAGGTGGCATTTCTCCTATGGAAGTTGATGTTTCCCATATGGAAGGTGGTGTTTTCCCTATGGAAGCTGGTGTTTCCCTATTAAATCATCTCCTGCGTTGAGTTTGGGTTTCTGTGCTGCCTCTGGGGCCATGAACATCTTCATGCACAACCCAAACCCTGGTCCAGCCACTGGGGCAGGACACAGTGGGATTTGTCCCAGAGCTCTCAGCACAGCTGGTGCCACCTGAGCCCTGCCAGGAGCTGCTCTGAAGCCTCTGTGACACCTGAGTGTGACTTGGTGGCCCTGCATCTTTATGATTTTTATAACTTCATCCCTCCTGAGAAAGGGAAATGAAGCTGTTTTTGTCCCAGGGTGCTTCTCAGCACAGGTGGTGGCACCTGAGCCCTGCCAGGAGCTGCTCTGAAGCCTCTGTGACACCTGAGGACCAGTGGGAATCTGTGGCCCTGCGTCCCCATGGTTTTTATAATTCCACCCCCACTGAGAAAGAGAAATAAACTGGTTTTGTCCCAGGCACTGCAGCCCAGCTCATCTGGCACTGGAAAGGATTCTGGTCATTATTTTCCTTGAAAGAGTCATAAAACTCCTGTAAACACCCCCAGCACGCCAAGCCGGGGCCTCCAAAGGTCTCTCCAGCATCTTGGCTGTTCCTGGGAATGGCTGTTCCATGGGAATGGGGAGATTTCCTGGGAATTCAGAGAGCAGCTGATGGGCCAAAGGGTTTATGGAGCCCTGGAGGAGCCGGGGTCAGAGCGCTGAGCGGCCTTCTCTTCTTCCTCCCCCTCCTCCTCCTCCTCCTCCTCAGGTGCACTCTAATCCTGCATTTCCACCTGGACAAAATTCCCAGGATTTTCTTTGTGCTCAGGATGTGGAGCTGGTGAGGGATGAGCAGGAGAACAGGAACTCCCCTAAACCCCACATTTCTGACAGGGCCGGCAGTGGGGGATCTGTCTGCCCGTGCTGCTGGGAGCACAAACCAATCTGCATCACTTTGGGGTTAAAAACATCTTTTTTCTCAATGGCCACTCAATCTCTGCTGCTGGCTCAGATCATGCAGGTGGAAAATGGGGGATAGCACGGGAATAACGTGGGATAGGATGGGAATAACTTGGGATAACATGGAAATAATGTGGGATAGGATAGAAATCATGTGGGACAGCATGGGAATCATGTGGGGCAGCACAGGAATAATGTGGGTTAAAATGGAAATGTTGTGGGATAGCCTGGGAATAACGTGGGATAGCACAAGAATAATATAGGATAGGATGGGAATAACATTGGATAGCTTGGGAATAATGTGGGATGGCATGGGAATAATGTGGGATAGCATGGGAATAATATGGGATAACATGGGAATAATGTGGGATAGCATGGGAATAATATGGGATGGTGTAGAAATAACATGGGATAGCTTGGGAATAGAAGGGAATAGCAAGGGAATAATGTGAGATAACATGGGAATATTGTGGGACAGCATGGGAATAACATGGGATAGCGCAGAAATAATCTGGGATGGCTCAGGAATAATGTGAGATAAAATGGGAATAACATGGGACAGCATGGGAATAACTTGGGATAGCATGGGAATGAGCCCAGCTCCCTGATTTATTTCCCTGTTTAAAGCTGCATGGTGATACCTGAAGAGGATTTTCCAAAATAACTTAAAGGGCTGGTGCTTGCTACCCATATTTAGCCATATTTTGGACCCATATTTGCCCATAGTCTTGACCTATTTTTACCCATATTTCCCCATATTCCTCACCCATATTTACCCATATTTCTCCATATTCTTGACCTATATTTTGAACCCATTTTTACCCATACTCTTGATCCATATTTACCCATATTTCTGAGCCATTTTTAGCCCTATTTCTGACCCATATTTACCCATATTCTTGACCCATATTTACCCATTTTCACCACATTCCTGCCCTTCCTGCAGCAGGGCTCTCAGGATCCACAGGCCACATCTCTCCCTTGAGTTCTTTAAAAAGCTCTGAAACTTTTTCATGCCAAGAATGGAAACGTTGCAGCTCCTTAAGTCAGGGATTTGCTCTTGCTGCTGTCGGGGGGGGGACCAGCGTGGCCTTTTTTGTTCCTTTTTAACCTTTCTGCATCTTTACTTTTCCTCCTGTGTGGGAAACGGGGAGGAGGGAGGAGGGGGAGCCTCCTGGCCGAGCTCTCAGTGGGAGTCCCTGGCAGATTGAAAATACAAATAATAAGTTCTGACTCTAAGCCCCAACTGCAGACAGCAGCCCTGGCTGAGGTTTTGGGGTTGTTTTTTAATTTTAGATCATTATTTGCTCTGGAAAATGCTGTAGGGAAGCACATTTTGCTGTGGAGCCAAAGGGAGTTTGAGAAGCCCCAGGGCTGTGGGTGCTCAGGGGATTTGGGGCTGTTTCAGGGGGGATGTCACTCCTGGAATGGAATAATGGGATCATTTAACCAGGTCGGGGCAGTCTGGGCTCTTGGGGGGCTCTGGGATGCTGCTGGAATCCCCAGGGAGCCCTGGGAATTGCTGCTGGGATGGTCCCCAGGAGCTGCTCCCAGCCGGGATGTGCTCTGTGTCCCACGAGGCCCTGACCCCACCCCTGCAGCTGGGACAGGAGGATCCCATGGGATTCCAGTGGAATTCCCAGTCCTGGAGCAGCCCAGATTTCAGTGCTGCACAATCTTCTCTCCCTGTGGGACCTTGGGAAGGAGCTGGGACATTAAAATTTGGTGGAGGAGCTGTCCATGGATGGCTGGATCATCTCCTGCCGCAAGAGGATCCCATGGGAGGGTCCCATGGGACTTTCCAGCCCTTCCAGTGGATTTTCCACCCCTGGAGGAGCCCAGATTTCAGTGCTGCACAACGTGTCCCTCCCTGGCTTCTCTGTGGGACCTTGGGAAGGAGCTGGGATGATAAAATCCAGGGGAGGAGATGCCTGTGGATGATTGGATCTTCTCCTGCCACAGGAGGATCGCATGGGGTTTCAGCCCTTCCAGTGCATTTTCCACCCCTGGAGCAGCTCAGATTTCAGTGCTGCAGAATCTTCTCTCCCTGAGGGACCTTGGGAAGGAGCTGGGACAATAAAGTCCAGGGCAGGAGCTGCGCATGGATGGCTGGATCATCTCCTGCCGCCCCGTGGGAAGGCTCCAGGGCTGCTGCTGCCTCAGGGATGGGCTCTGGGGATCTGGGGGCTGCAGGAGCCCCAAATCAGCAGTGAGCAAATCCTGATGTAAGCAGGGATGCTCTGGGATCAGAGAGTCCAGAACTGAGCACTGAGTAAGGGAGGGATGAGAAAAGCTCCTGGTGATGTCAGGGGTGAGCTCAGGGGCCTTGGAAGAGCACCTGGGATCCAAACAGAACTTCTCTGCTGCTTTTTTGGCTGCCTTGAGAGGTAAAGCAGATTTTACAACCCCTTCGGTGTTCCTGCATGGATTTGCTCCTGGTGGATGGATTGGAAAATCCACAGAACTTACAGAATGACCAGGTTGGAAGAGACCTTCAAGACCATCGAGTCCAACTCAAACACAGGGTCCAGGAAGTCTGAAATAACCAAAATTGGATTTTAGGTGGAATTTTATGTGCAGAAGAGCAGGTTCTTGGGAAGGGCTCACCTGCACCATCCCCATCCCTGCCCCATCCATCCCCCAAAACATTCCAGCATTTCCAGTCTTCCCCAGCCAATTCCCCTTTGTGTTTTAATCCACAAAAATAAATTTATCCTCATCTCTCTGTCCTTTACCTGCCTCTGTGTTGCTTTTCAGAGTCACCGTATTTGCAGGGATATTCATTTCACCCCAGACTTGGTAGCTTGGGCTCATATTTTGAATTTCTTTTTTGTTTCCTGCACTTCTGGCATCAGAGGGAATTTCATGGGAGAGTGCAAATTGCCGAGACAAACAACTTGTTTTGTTTTGAAGGGTTCCAAAGCAGTTTGGTTGGATTTTTCCTGAAAAAAACCCCAAAAACCTCCTTGCTGCAGGGAATTTGAGGCAAGGAAGGAATTCTCCTGTGCAGCAGGAATGTCCCCAAAACCACATGGTGATATTTGATTGATTATAACTTGGGTTAATTAATTGGAGAGGAATTCTGTGCAGGGAATAACAAAAATCTGGTAGCTGGAAGGGGAAGGAAGGGAAATATTTATGGGTTAGAGGAGGGGCATGGAGGCATCAGGAGAGCAAGAACTGCAGATTTTAACAAATAAATCAGGTAATTATAAAGATATTGCTGTTTTAGCCAAATAAATTGGGATTTTTGGGGTGTTGAGCATGTTTAGGTTGATGGTGAGAGCAAAAGGTGCTTCTCAGCTGGGGCAAAAATGAAATTATTTCACTCTTAATTAAGCTGGATCCATCATTAGCGGGATTTAATTTGGCTTTGGGGGGTCAGGAGGAGCTGGAGGCAAAAATCCTATTGGAAGTTTTGTTCCTAAATTGCAGAAGGGGAATTGTTTTTGCTCCCCCATCCCTGAAGGGAATCCAGGGACACAATTCCCCGGGATTTCTGTCTTTGGGGCAGGAGGAGAAGGAACCTTGGGGTTTGGTTTGGGTTTGCCTGTGAGGCAGAAATGTCCCTGGGCTGATCCTCCCTGGCAGGAAATGCCATTTGTGTGGGGTTTGTGTGGGATCAGAGCTGCAAATGCCGTTTGTGTGGGGTTTGTGTGGGATCAGAGCTTCAAATGCCGTTTGTGTGGGGTTTGTGTGGGGTTTGTGTGGAGTTTGAGTGGGTTTGTGTGACCCCAGTGCTGCAAATGCAATTTCTGTGGGGTTTGTGTGGGGTTTGACTGGGGTTTGTATGCGGTTTGTGTGGGACCAGAACAAGAAATGTCATTTGTATGGGGTTTGTGTGGGGTTTGTGTGACCCCAGGGCTGCGAATGCCATTTCTGTGGGGTTTGAGTGGGTTTTGAATGTGTTTGAGTGGGGTTTGAGTGGGGTTTGAGTGGGTTTTGAATGGGTTTGTTTGGGTTTGTGTGGGTGTGTGTGGGGTTTGAGTGGGTTTGAATGGGTTTGTGTGGGTTTTGAATGGGTTTTGAATGGGTTTGTTTGGGTTTGTGTGGGGTTTGTGTGGGTTTGAGTGGGACCAGAGCTGCAAATGCCAATTCTGTGGGGTTTATGTGGGACCACAACAAGAAATGCCATTTCTGTGGGGTTTATGAGGGATCAGAGTAACAAATGCCATTTGTATGGGATTTATGTGAGAGTAGAACAGGAAATGTCACTTGTTGTGGGTTTCTGTGGGGTTCATGTGGGATTTGTATGGCACTGGGGCTGCAAGTGACACTTGTGTGGGGTTTGTGTGGGACCAAAGTAGGAAATGCCATTTCTGTGGGGTTTCTGTGGGGTTTGTGTGACCCCAGAGCTGCAAATGCCAGTTCTGTGGGGCCCAGTGCCACGGGGGGCTGCAGGAACAGCTCCTTTCCCTCCTCTTGTCATTCCATGCTCCAATTCCAACATCCCAAAGATGAAGGATATCAGTAATGGGCCTTTAGGATAATGGGAATAACCCCAGAACTCAAAGGAGTCCTGGGAAACTCACCTGGGGAACTGGCAGGAATTCCCAGAATATTGAATCCAGCTGGAATTCAGCCCCTTCAGGGTGCAGGAATGCAGCAAATTGGGATAAAACTGCACAAAAACTCCGGGAATGGGAGGCTGGGCTGATATTCCTCTTGCCACAGGAACTTTGGGATGCAAGGATTTTGGGATACAAGAATTTTGGGATGCAGGAATTTTGGGCTGCAGGGATTTTGGGATGCAGGAATTTTGGGATACAAGAACTTTGGGATGCAGGAATTTTGGGATACAGGGACTTTGGGATGCAGGAATTTTGGGATACAGGAATTTGGGATACAGGGATTTTGGGATGCAGGAATTTTGGGAGCCTGGGCCATCCTGGGCCCATCAGTTCCTGGCCTGAGCTCTTCCCAGGGCTGCTCCTGGTGGGATTTTATCCCTTGGGAAGATTTTCCAAATCTTAGGATAATATCTAGATCAGGAGGAACACAAGGAAGCTGCAATTAGCCCTGTATCCATCGTTATCCCAGCTTTATGTTGGGATTTGGGTGCATTTTAAGGCCTGAACCCTTCCCTGAGCAGCCAGTTCTGAACAAAACTGAGAATTCCAAGGGTGATTTCCCAGCTCCCTGCCCATACCAGGTTCCTGTTACTCCTGTTGCTATTTCTGTCCATATTTATTAATTTTTTTTCCCAATCCATTTGGATTTTGCCACTGGATAAAGCTGCTCATGGCCTTGAGCTGTCTGCAGGAGCCCACCCCCAGCTCAAACCTGCATTTTAGCCTAAAACCCATCAAAATCTTAATTATGGACCAACTTTCCCGGCTGAAAAACCCTGAAACCAACTCGGCAGTGGGGAGCAAAGGTGGAGGAGGGGGGAGAGGATGCGAATATCCCAGAAAGTTGCAAAGTGAAGCATTCCAGAGTGGGAATAAGAGCTGGAGGTTGAATGTGCAATCACAACCTCCCTTTGTCTGCGGGCTGTTGATGGGCGAAGCTGCAATCTCGTGGCAATAAATAGATATTTAAGATAAGCTCCGGCGTGTAATTAAAGACTTCTGCCACACGGCCAGATGCGCTGCCTTTATCTTTGTGTAAATGAAAGCAGAGCGGGGCTCGGCTGCGCTGAGAGCCCAAAAAATGGGAAAAAAGGTTCTTTGTCCCAGTTTGCATCCGTTTGCTGCAGGGTGGGAGGGAGGGAGGGATGGGACCGTCCCCAACCCAGGGAAACTGGGAATTTCAGTGCTCCGAGGGGTGAAGGGAATTAAATATGTTGGGAAAAGGTGTTGCCCTCAGTCAGGAGTGTTTCCCTGATTTTCCAGTGTTTTGGGAAGAAAATTCAGGGAGGGAGGGATGGAAATTCAGGAGGGATGGAAATTCAGGGACGGGATTTTAAGGGGGGGGAGGGATGGGACTGCTCCTTCCCAGGGAAAATAGGAATTGTGGTGCTTTAAGGACTAAAGGGAATTAAATGAGTTGGGAAAAGGTGAACCCTCAGCCAGGAGCGTTTCCCTGATTTTCCAGTGTTTTGGGGCGGGAATTCAGGGAGGGAAGGATGGGACCATTTCCTCCCCAGGAAAGCTGAAAATTGTGGAACTTCAAGGGATAAAGTGAATTAAATGTGGTGTTGCTACTGTTGATAAAAGGTGCACCCACAGCCAGGAAGTTTCCCTGATTTCCCAGTGTTTTGGGATGGAAATTCAAGAAGGAAGGGATGGAAGTTCGAGGAGGGAGAGATGGGATCATCCCTTCCCAGGGAAACTGGGAATTTCAGTGTTCCAAGAGCTAAAAGGAATTAAATGTGTTGGGAAAAGGTGTTGCCTTCATCCAGGAGCATTTCCCTGATTTCCCAGTGTTTTGAAATGGGAATTTCAGTGTTCCAAGGGCTAAAATGAATTAAATGTGGTGGGAAAAGGTGTTGCCTTCACCCAGGAACATTTCCCTGATTTCCCAGTGTTTTGAAATGGGAATTCAGGAAGGGAGGGATGGAAATTCAGGGAGAAAGGAATGGAATTAAGGAGGGAGGAATGGGACCATTCCCTCCCCAGGAAAGCTGAAAATTGTGGCACCTTAAGGGCTACAGTGAATTAAATGTGGTGTTGGCACTGTCGATAAAAGGTGCACCCTCAGCCAGGAGTGTTTCCCTGATTTTCCAGTTTTTTGGGAAGAAAATTCAAGGAGGGAGGGATGGGATCTTCCCTTCTCAGGAAAACTGGGAATTTCAGTGCTCCAAGGGCTAAAGGGGATTAAATGTGCTGGGGAAAGGTGAATCCTCAGCCAGGAGCGTTTCCCTGATTTTCCAGTGTTTTGGGATGGAAATTCAGGGAGGGAGGGATGGGACAATTCCTGCCCCAGGAAAGCTGGAAATTGTGGCACCTTAAGGACTAAAGTGAATTAAATGTGGTGTTGGCACTGTCGATAAAAGATGAACCTCAGCCAGGAGCATTTCCCTGATTTCTCAGGGTTTTGGGATGGGAATTCAGGGAGGGAGGGACGGAAGTTCAATGAGGGAGGGATGGGACCATCTCTTCCCCAGGGAAACTGGGAATTTCAGTGTTCTGAGGAGCCAAATGAATGAAATGTGGTGTGGGCACAGCTGATAAAAGGTGCACCCCCAGCCAGGAGCATTTCCCTGATTCCCCAGGGTTTCAGGATGGAATTCAGGCTCGCCAGGGCTCTGGCTCTGCCCCTGCTTTGGGACTCCAGGCCCAGCTTTGTCCTCATCCCACAGGAGGGGTCGGATCACAGCTTTGGGCTGAGCCCAAGCTCTGGAGCAGGTTTAGCCCCAGCAGCTCCCTGGGAGGGAATTTTGGGATCACTGAGGTTGGAAAAGCCCCCCAGGACCACCAATCCCCACCTTGCCACCAGCCAGGTGTTCCTTGGACACCTGCAGGAGTGGGGACTCCAATGTCCCTTCCAGTGCCACATCTGACATTCCAGAGGCAGATCCCCCTTTCTGCATTCTCCAGGGCTGGAGCAGGACCCAGAGCACGGAAATCCTGGGAAAATGTGCCCTGGGGTCCTGGGGGATGTTTGAAACTGCCAGGAAGGCCCCCAAAAAATCAAAATTTTCTTGGAGCTGTGAACTCTGCAGCACAGCAGGGTGGGAAGTTGGAAGCAGGAGGGGGTTTGTGCATGGTCCTGGCAAAAATTCCACCTGAGCTGGGAGAATTCCATCCTGGAAGGGCCTTCCTGGCCCTTTTCTGTTCCAGGACTCCCCCAAAACAGGGAGGTTTGGTTCCAAGCAGTGCTTGTGTCATTTGTGGGGTCTGGTTTGAGCTTTTCCAGCACCACTTTGGATTTCAGATCCCCACTTTGAGCCGGAATCCTTAAAAAATGGGCAAGAAGTGATGCTGTGTTTAGGGGATAAAAAACTCGGGAGGAGGAGAGGAAAGCAGAATTTATTTGGGGTGTAACCCTGGGAATTCCTGCTGGACTTTGGGATGGGATTTGTACCCCTGGGAATTCCTGCTGGACTCTGGGATGGGATTTATTTGGAATTTCTTGGGCTTATGTACTGGAATTTCACCTTCTTTTTCTTAACAAGGTGGAATTGTTGGGTTAAGTTTTTGAGTAATTTTTTATGGGATTCCTTTCCGTTTTTCAATGAGCTCTTGGAGTTTTGCCTCTGTTCTGCCACTCCTCTCCCACTTAGGCCAGCCCAAATCCTCTCTAAGCTCAGAATTTGTACCTTGATCCTGACTAACTCTGACTTTAAATCAAATAGTTGATTCCTGGATGTTTTTCCCCATTCCAAACCCCACAAAATGGCAGAGCCAAGCTCCCACCCAACAACCCCACTCTGCTTTTTGGGAGATGGGTTTTTCCCAGGCTAAACCCTTTTAAAACCCTTAAAGCTGCATAAGCAGCTTAAGCCCAGCTAAAGCCTGAGATCATTTTAAACAGCTTGTGCCAATAGAGAGACTTAGATTATCTTAAATACCTTAAACAGATCTGCAGCTTTAGGGGAGAATTTGGCCAGATTTGGTTCATTATTTCATTTGGGTGATTTTGGTGTCACCACTGGGTGACTCTGCCCAGCCACTTCTGGTTGGGAGACAGAAAATCAGGGAATTTTGGGATTTCTTTTTACATTTTGGATGTTTGTTTGACAGTTTGACTGCAAACATGGCAGGAAAATCTGAATTTGTGACCTTAACCCTGCCCTCGTGCTCAGCTCAGGATCATCTGTCGTTCCTGGACCTTTGGGGTTTTTGGGATAAATCTGCAGTGGATTTGCAGGAAAAGTTGGATTTTGTTGCACCAGGTGAGGATTTTCAGCACCTGGGCTGCCCTGTGCACTCTGGATTCTCCTAAATCACTTTTAGAGCTTTGAAAATCCCACCTTCAATGCGGTGCCTTAATTAAACCTCATTAAAAATGGGTATAAATGGGGGAAGGAGTCCAGACTGAGGGATTCCTGCCCACTCCTCACTCCACACCCCCCAGTGCCCCTGTGGGACCTGATCCTCCCATTTTTTGGAGATGGAAAATCAGGATTAATTCAGGCTCAGAGGTTTGAAGAGTTTGGTTTATTCCTGAATTAAATCAGAGGAGTTTCACTCACCTGGAGGGCCGAGTTGTTCCCGCAGAGGCAATTTCTGGGAGCTGATGGAGCAGCAGCCCCTGGAATATTTTATCCAGGAGATAAAATCCCCCAAAGCTGAAAGGAAAAACCATCAGGGAAAATTTCCACTTGGAATTCCTCAGCTGCGAAAAGGAGCTCAGGCGCTTCCCTGCTGCTGGAATGTGGGATGGGATTTATCCCCAGGGAATTCCTGCTGGAATCTCAATGGGATTTGGAATATGGGATGAGATTGGTACCCCTGGGAATTCCTGCTGGACTTTTGGATGGGATTTGTGCCATGAAGAATTCCTGCTGGATTCTGGGATGGGATTGGTACCCCAGGGAATTCTTGCTAGAATCTGGGATAGGATTTGGACTCTGGAATGGGATTTATCCCCAGGGGAATTCCTGCTGGAATCTGGGATGGGATTGGTACCCCAGGGAATTCTTGCTGGACCTTGGGATGGGATTTGTACCTCTGGGAATTCCTGCTGGAATCTGGAATTTGTACCATGGAGAATTCCATTTAGACTCTGGGATGGGATTTGTACTCTGGGATAGGATTTCTATCTCTGGGAATTCCTGCTGGAATCTGGGATGAGATTTGGACTCTGGGATGGGATTTGTACCATGGAGAATTCCATTTAGATTCTGGGATGGGATTAGTATCCCCGGGAATTCCTGCTGGAATCTGGGAAAAAATTTGTACCTTTGGGAATTCCTGCTGGATTCTGGGATGGGATTTATCCCCAGGGAAATTCCTGCTCCCCCTCACCCAAACTGGGACACAGAACCCACCTGACCTGGGACTGTCCTCCAGTTCCACTCCTGGTTTTTGTGCTGTGGGATTTCTGTTTATTGGGAGCACCCTGGGAAAGGGAATTGATGCTGGAGCAGGAGGGGTTTGAGGTGATGCTTCAAATCCAGAATTGAGTGGAAGGTATCTGCTCTGTTCCTGCATTGGGGCAGACCCAGGTGAATGGGAGGTGAAAATCATGGAAATACAAAAAGGTTTGGGATTGAAGAGGCTTTAAAGCTCATCCCATTCCATCCCTGCCTTGGGACAGCTCCCACTGTGCCAGGTGCTCCCAGCCCCAGTGCCCAGCCTGGCCTTGGGCACTGCCAGGGCTCCAGGGGCAGC
>JAWWMN010000352.1:0-14040 GCA_035047745.1 Catamblyrhynchus diadema | reverse complement strand
CCCTTCCCTTCCCTTCCCTTCCCTTCCCTTCCCGTCCCTTCCCTTCCCTTCCCGTCCCTTCCCTTCCCTTCCCTTCCCTTCCCTTCCCTTCCCTTCCCTTCCCTTCCCTGTTAGTTATTTTATGGAAAGATTGGTTGTGCAAGGCTCTGTACAAAGATAAACTAAAATCCAGCGCTTGGCGCTTTGACTCTTTCCATGGACCTGATTTTGACTGCTGGATAATTTGAGGAGAGAACATCCAGTTTGATACATTGTCTAGAAATCAGCTGGACTGCTAAGCCAGCAGGAGTGGCTGCTCAGAGGGGACAGTTAATGGGAATTTCTCTCTTCTCTGCCACTATTAATCTGCTTGGAAAAGGCAGGGATGATGTGGGGGTGATGCCTTGTGCCTGCTGCCCTTCTGCCTTGCAGAGAAACTGGACGCATTTTTGGAACTCTGCTTGGACACACACCAGGAGATGTTGCTGAAACAAAGATTTTGGGTCCACCATGGATCTGATTTTGATCTTGAGTCATTTTTTTGGCTTAAGATGAATTACTGAACCAACACACAGAGCTTTCCACTCTGGAGAACACTGTGAGGAGCCTGTGCTGGGGCCCATGTGCATCTGCCTGTGAAGGGGCGGGTCCCTGCCCTCCCAGTGAGGTGTCACTGGGAGCAGAAAGGACAAGGATGCTCATCAGAGTGGAGAAGAGGCACCAGGGAGCCTGCCTGGGGTTTCACAGCTGGATTTCTGACAGTTAAAATGTGCACTCTGTGCCCCTAAGCATCAGCCCAGTCCCTACATATATATTTATTTCTCCCTTGGCTGCTTGGAAGAGCCTCTTTTGCCCATCTGTTTTCTCAATTTACTCCACTTTTCACTGATTTTAACGCCTCAGTTTTGCGGTAGTCATATACAAGCAACTGTGACAGTAGTGATTGTGGCTTTATAGGGGAAATGAGAGGTCACTTCTTGGTAAACACAGCATGGAGAAACAGCTGTTGAGTGGGGGAAAAAATTCTTCTCATCTCCCATGTGCAAATGGGTTTTCTCCATGGAAAATGGGGCATATTTTGCACTCCTTCTGGCTAGAGAAATGGCATGGGTGGCAGATGAGGTGGCACTGGGGGGAGAAATGGCACAAGTGGCAGATGAAGTGACACTGGGGGGAGTGTGGCATGAGTGGCAGACAAGGTGGCTTTAGTGGGAGAAATGGCATGGGTGGCAGATGAGGTGGCACTGGGGCAAGAAATGGCACAGGTGGCAAACGAGGTGGCACTGGGGGGAGGATGGTGCTGGCAGCTGTGGTGTGGGCTGGCTGAGGGGCTGCTGATCCATCAGCCCTGTCAGCAGTGTTAAACTGCACGCAGGGAGAGGTAATAAGCTGTGTGGAGTCTCTCAGCAATAGGCTGTCAGCTCAAATTCAGCCCAGGGAAGACAGTGATTTAATGGAAGTCATTACAATCTGCAGGATCTCTTGACCCCGGTGCTCTCCGTCCCTTCCACACCCTGGATAGGATTTCCCAGGTCACAGAGCTGGCTGACAGCTCTGGGAAAAAAGCAGCATCTCCCTCCCTGCTGGTGAGGGCTGGGGCTCTGTGCCCAGAGGCTCCTGGTGGTGTCCCAGGAGTGCAGCACATTCCTGACATCTCCTTCCCTCCATGGGTCACCCTGTCTGTGCCCACCTGGCAGGGGGAGGGCTCCAAGGATGGGAATTGTGCTGCCTAAAGGAAAAGGTGTGTGGGGTTTGTGGGGTTCCCAGACAAAGGGAGGAAATGATGAATCTGACTCCATGTTCTCAGAAGGGCAATTTATTATTTTATGATACTATATTATATTAAGGGATACTATAGTAAACTATACTAAAGAATACAGAAAGGATACTTACTGAATGCTAAAAGTATAATAAAGAAAACTCGTCACTCTTTCCAGTCTTGACACAGCTTGGCCCTGATTGGCCAAAGAGTGAAAACAACTCCCACCAGAACCCAATGAAACAATCACCTGTGGGTAAACAATCTCCAAACACATTCCACATGTGAGCACAACACAGGAGAAACAAATGAGATAAGAATTGTTTTCCTTTTCTCTGAGGCTTCTCAGCTTCCCATGAGAAGACTCCTGGGTGAAGAGGATTTTCGGAAAATGTGATGGTGACAAAGGTGGGCTGAGATAATGCTGGGGTGCTGCAATATGACACAAAATGAACGACACTCACACACTGAGATATCCAAGGCAAAAAAGGGCTTGTTTATTTCTGGACTTCAATATTTATAGAATTCCAAAAGTGACCATGGATTGGAGGATGAAATTGCCACCTCTCCAACCACACTGGTTAAACCAACAGTCTGTTTAATTATTTTTTCTTCTAGAAAAGATTGCAAAACAATCATTATTTACATGAAAAGTGCATGAGAAACTCCATTACAAAAATGTAAAAATCAGAAGGTTTAGAAGAACTTTAGAACAGGGCAACACTGGAGCATACAAGCAGGTGGAAAGGTGCATTTATTCCCCTGACATGTCCCATCCTCTGCCTGGTGTTGGAGTGAATAAACAATTCCCCTGCTGCCAGCCAGCCCCATGCACAGCGATGTGGCAGGCACACGGCAGCCTGTGATAGATTGTCACTGCTGTCAATCATTTCTGACACTCCTATTATGCTCAGAAAGGATGTTTGCTCTGTGCCTGTTGTTTTATAATCCTCAGAGGTGGAATTCTATAGCCTAGCAGTGTTTTTTCCTCAGACATTTCCCTAAGCAGGATTTATTGCTTCTGAGACACACGTGACATGAATCCATTATACCTTCAAACTTTAAATCACCCCCCAGCTTTGCCTAAATTGCTTTTTGATTTGTTTTACTTGAGTTTCTGTTTCTAATTGCAATTGTGAGAGACTGGATTGGTGTGGAGCAGAAGGTACACAACATCCAAGGGCTGAGTCATGTGCACCAGCTCTAATCCAGCTGTTTCCAGAGGAATTTGTCTAATGAGCAGAAAAGGTGCACCCAGGCACCAGCCCTAGATGAAGGGTAATGGTCTCTTATATGAAGGAGCACATGACATTTTGCTGGATGCCTGCCCTCAAAAGCCCAGCTTTCAGGAAGTTCAGTCCATTTAGCTCCTTCCATGAAGTGTTTAATTGACTTCAAGTAGATTTGAAGTTCTTTGGAAGAAATACCATCTCTTCTTCTCTCTACCTTTCCCAGCAGTGCTGTGATTATCCTCAGGTGTTGTTCTGGAGGGAATGAAAAGACATCAAAACCATCTTTGGGTTTGCATTGGACTCTTTGAATGAGATCATAGCACAAATGATGACTTAAGAAGAAGATCAGCTTTGTGGGACATCTGGCTTAGATTCACTTGGATTTCAGTTGCTGCCTAGGTATGGAAGTGTGAGGGCACTGAGATATTCAACTGCTTCTCTGCTGGGGAGTTCATTTATTTCTTAGGTAAAGACAGAAAATCAACCTGGAGGTGCTTCTAACCTAAATTGTTAACACAGTGTTCTCATTGCCCAAAAATCATAGAGGAAAGAACACTTTTGTTTACATTTAGAAGTACTTTTTCTTTAAAATCTGGTGTTGTAGCATATTTTTTGGTGTGTTTTTTTTGGTTGATTGGTTTTTTCCTTTACTCTGAATCAAAAAGCTCCAGTCCTCACTGACTCATGGGACAAACCTTAGCAGGTGTCTGCCAGCACAGGTCTGCAGATGAAGTTAATGCCAGTTTGGACAGAGGATATTGCCTTGTTTTCCTTTGGAAAATATCTGAGTATTTGAGTTGTCACCACCTTAAGCCTTTTAAGCCTGACACTGATACCTTGTAAATAAATCATTTAAGGTGAGAGATTTTGGAAAAAAGGAAAACCAGCTTGGCATGACTTACATTTAGCCATTCAACATCCTACCAGCTGTTGGGCTTTGTTTTTTGGTATTACCCTCCATTTCTAACCAGACAAGATAATAATTTCTCAACCCTTTTACATTACAGTCTTTTCTGCAGTGGTCCCTGTTGCCTTTCTGAGCAGGCTGCTGTGGAGACAGCCACAATAATTGCTGCAGAACTGGTAGCAGAGCAGTGCTATTTCCCCAGCTGACCTTTAAAAATAGTTCTCATTTTCTACAGAGGGCTGTTGTATAAAACCAGCCATGTTGTTGCAATGTTTTGTTTGTTGCTTAAATGCTTCTCACCATCTGTTTTTCAGACTTTTAGCAGAGCTTCAGGAGCAATGCCCCATGACCTTTATTTTCACACGAGTGGGTCCTATCAGTATCAACAGGAAGAACAGGGGAAGGAGGATTTCCTCTAGGTTTCAATAAACTGAAATTATTGGAGTTCTGAAAGCGTCCTTGCCACACCAATGTGTTTCGAGGGCTGCAGAAAGGGAAATGATGCAAATTCTGTTATGAAATAATATAAAAATGCAGCTGTAAATAGATATTCACATATCTTGGTGTTCATTTATCTCAGTCTGTGCAACCATGAGCTGGTTTGGCTTGGAGAACAGCTTCAGTTCAAGTCAGGGTGTATCTAGAGGAAAGCCCAAAAAACAAACTTTCTGCTCTGTATGCTGTATTTTTTTTACATTAATCTTGCCATCCCTTTTCCATAAGAAGGGATCTTCTTGGCTTCCTCAAGGCAGTAGCACACCTTCTAATGATCCCTCGAGGTCTAAAAGGGAGCACAAAGCACTGACTTGTGTTGTAGGAGGAGAAGATAAAAGGCAGAACCTCTGAAGCTTCATCAAGGACCTCATTGTGTCTAATGGCATTATTAACATGTGTTACACAGCCTGGCTTGTGGTGCCTGTCCCTAAATAGGTACCTGACAACCTGCTGCCTTTTTCATGGCCTGAAATATGTCAGAGTCATATTTTCTGGAAAAATCCCTTCACCCAGGATTCTTCTGGGAAGCTGAGAAGCCTCAGAGAAAAAGGAAAACAATTCTTATCTCATTTGCTTCTCCTATGTTTTGCTGCTTTTTAATGTGTTTGGACATTGCTTATCCAACATGTGATTGTTTCATTGGTTTCATGTGAATTGTTTTTACTTATTGGCCAATCAGGGCCAAGCTGTGTTGGGGCTCTGGAAAGAGTCACGAGTTTTCATTATTATCTTTTTAGCATTGTGTAAGTATCTTTTCTGTATTCTTTAGTATAGTATAGTATTCTTTAATATAATATAGTACCATAAAATAATAAATTTGCCTTCTGAGAACATGGAGTCAGATTCATCATTCCCTCCTGCCACAAGGGTCCCAGCAAATACAATAGGTGGGCTGTGTCTATTAATACAATTTATTTGGAGAATGATGTGCTCTGTGATGAGGAATCAGAGGCACCTCTCACTCAGGTGAGCTGTAATGTGCTGCTCTCTCCACCAGCCCAGCTCTGCACATCCTTAGTGACCCACAGGTGTGGGTCCCATCCTGCCTGGTGGTCATGCCTGACTCAAAACCCATGAACTTTCTGAGCCAAGACTCAGGATAAGGAAGTTTACAAAATGACTGTAAAAATGAGAGTTGAAGCCTTGGAGAAATATCTGTTTTTTATTTTCTTGAGAGAGATTCAGGATGAATTTATGAAGCTTTTTTGTCCTCTGGGACAGTCTGTGCTTTTCCCACCCCTCAGGGGTTCAAACCTGAGCTGGAACCATGCAAAGGATGGATTCTGCTGTCTACCATCACTGCAAAGAAATATTTATCTCACTAAATAATGGTGCTGAATCCCCAAATTACATTTGCTGTAAGGCCAGGGCTGGTGGTAATTCACTGGCTGCAAGGTGGTTCAGCACAGTGACATCGGGTCGGTTCTGATTTCATTCCCATTCTCTCTTATTTTGCTCTCCTTTGGAACTGGAAAAAAGCTTGTTATTCAGAATTAGGTTTGATATTGCTGTTGAAAGCTCAGAAATGCTTTCAATATTTGCAACCCTGCAAGAGTAGAAGACTAAAAAAAAACCAAAATAAATCACATGTACAAAGAGGAGAGCATAACACTGTCTTTAAAGGGTGCAGAAGAAAGACTCTCAGCAGTTTTGTTGTTTGTTTAGTTATAAGTTAGTGCTGACTTTTATGTTTTTATGAGGTGTGGAGGTCACTAAGAGAGGAGGGCCATGCCAGTGGAGAGGTCGAGCTGGGGGTTGTACAGCAGCAACTCAGCAGTCAGAGAGAGAGAACTAAAGATATACATCTATATGTGTGTCTGTGTACAGACAAGGGTATAGCAACTGAGAAATTCTGACGGACACCTTTCCTTGATTCAGAGGAGAACCAGAACTGATTAAAAGAGAAAATGCATAAAGAAGCCAAGATTTCTGCAGGCAGATCTCTGCAGATCCTGGATATTGCCAACTGAATTCATATCCAGGTCATTCCAAAATTCCAGTTTCTGTGACGCCTTCACAGAAAGCCCTCACACCTCTTAGCAGGTGGCCCAGGACAGAGTGTTTTATTTGCAGAGTCCTGTTGAGCACTGAAGGAGAGGTGACAATTTTTTCTCACTTAGAACCCAATGTGTATTCATGAGCAGTGTGTGTGTGTGCAAAGCTTTAATTGAAGTTCACGAGAGAGAAACGATGAGTATCTTCATAAATGTAGAAGAAGCAATTAGGGGAGACCAGAAAGGATTTGCTATCACAGCAGTTTATCAGCAATGCAGATTTTTCAGTTAATAACAGGAAAAAACCCAATTGTGCAGCCAGCAAATGAGACAGAAAATCCCAGTTAGCCTCACTCAGCGCTTGGAAAGCACAAGATGTGAAGACTCAGGAAAACATGTTCTCTTCCCTCAATGTGTTTTCTCCTGCCTGGAGAGCCTCCTGCTCCATTTCTAGTTAACAAAGGAGCTAAAGCCCCTCACCTCAGCCCAAAGTGAGCTGCAGCTGCACCGTGGGGCTGGACCAAGCCACTGGGAAGCCCGAAAGCTCCATCCCGAAGCAAATCCTCCTCCTGACTCAGCTGCAAACTTCCCCTCCAACCTGTGAGCTCAGAGGTCACCAGGCTGAGCCCAGCAGGAGGTGGGAGCCAGCCAAGTACATTTGTATTTTTGTCTCAGAAAAACCAATAAATATTTAATGGCTCTGCGAGACACAGCGAGTGTTTGCGTTCTCTCCCCATATATCAACAGTTGCTTTAAGCACTTGCTTGATAAAAATTAAGCTGTTTCTCCAGATCCCTGCCTCAGACGCTGGGTAGGGAGCTAATTTTGTAAGCAAAAGCTGTCTTGTTTTGGAAAACAAATTCAAATGGAAGAGCTGGTTTTTGAAAGTGAATGCTGGGCTGCTATTCCTGCAGAAATATTCCAAACAGCCCTGTGAGTTAACCCTGGCAACAGATCTTGTCCAGATGTAGTAATCCTTTATACTTTAACTCCTTCTAGGCTGTAGGCTTGGCTCCTTCCTAGGAAGGCATCCATGCCAAATGCATACCATTCGATTTCATTTGCACTGAGTTTTGGCAAGCCATGGATTTTCTCTGGACTCCAATTTTTCCCAGCAAGGAGATGAATTCACTGGTTGCAAGACCCTGACACCACCTCAGATTTGCCCTTCCTTCAGGGAAAAGGTGTCTTTTATCCACTGCACAAATTTAAGGATGTAATTTAATTCCCATCTTCCTCATTTATCTGTGAGCTGGGAATAATATTTGTCTACTTCACAGTGATCGTGTGAGGCTCTTCATTCATTAATGTGTAAAAGCTTTGAGATCCTTAGGATGAAAATTGCTTTAAAAGATGCTGTTAATAATAAATATCAAGTAATGCACCTTGGTACCTCTTAGCAATAATTGGTGCTATCATTCCTGCCCAACTCTTCCATGAATTAAAAGGTTTTGAATGGGACTAGAACTACGAATGGGATTGGGACCAATTAACAAGTAATCATATGTCAGTTTTTATATCCTCAGCATTCCTGTCATGGGTCTCTTGGGAAAATCTCCATGGATTTTAATGGTGCAATGTCAGAATTCAGCCCCAGACATGTTTGTGGGATAACTGCTGGATAACCTGCATTCTTCTGGTAACTTGGTTGCTTGGTGATTAAGCTAAAAGCAAAAGTATGCTGGTGTAATATTAACATAAATGGAATTAGCCACTCTTTCTCTGAGTTAAATGTTACAGGAAAATCCTCATCATAAGGAAACAATGATTTTTTTTTTTATATATAGATTTAATTATTTTGTTGATAGTTTTTGAGCTGCTCTCTGTATTTAACCTCCACTCCAGTATGTGGAGACTGGCTTTTATGGCAAATCCAATAATTTGCTGCTCGTTTACCCAACTTATACTTTTATTAGATTTCAAGCACACAGCACTTACCCTCCTAAATGGAGAGAGGCTCTAAATATACATCCCAAGTAAATAAAGACTTCACATAAAGAAATTGCCTGATCTTTTAAAGACCTCACCATTATTTCTGTGGAGGGGGAAAGCACTGAACCTTGGAATGATGTGTGGGATGGAGCCAGGACAAAGGACTACGTGGATCAACACCATGAGAAAGCTGGTGGCCAGTGAGGTGTGGATTTACAGCAAAATATTCCCCACTCAGGAGCAGCCTCTTCTTCCTGGCTGGAAGAGAATCGAGTGCTGTGAACGTTGCTGGTGCCACATGGGGGAGATGTTGAAGAAGAGCTGGATCGCTCCACGACGACTTCCCAGGGAAGAGCAGCCTGAGGGCTTTAGGAGCCTGATTCCTTTCAGTTCCCCTCCCCTATGATAAGTATATAAATATCCTGTATAAAAGGGATCTGTGCAAACCACTTGAAAAATTATCCCTCTTGGCTTCAGGGTGCATCCAACATCCTCCAGTTGCCAAAGGTGCTTTTATAAGCAAGACCATGAAGGGATCAAGGAAGATAAAATAAGAAATGATGCAGTCCCTTGTGTTATCACCACTGCAGCTCTTGCCCTCTTCCCTCACCTCAGCTGGGTTTGGGAAGGGATGGTTTGGAGGAGCTGAGGGAGTCTGGAGCACTCAGCAGGATTTCTTGCTGCTGTTCCCTAATACCCAAAAAATAAGGATAAGCTCATACAAGTAGCGTGTGATTTACTCAGGCCCACTGGCCATCTTCCTCGTTTCTTCTTAGAATAATACTTTTCACACTGCAAATTAGTGGTTAATGCTTACTTATGCCTGAGAAATCTGCACAGAAATGGCTATAGGGAGAGTATCTGAACTGTGTGAAAACCAAAAAAGTAAGATTGACTTTTTTAATTACTTTTCCAATATATATTTTTTTTTTCTGCAATGGTTTAAAAAGATATTTATTCTAGGACCCTGATATGTTTTATAATATTCTAGCAGCCAGGTTAACAGGTAGAACCAGTACTTTTGTATCAGGAGTGAGCTGTGAAGCCAGGTTAGGTAGCCTGGGGGAAGTCAAGACATCTTCATTTTTCAGCTTAAAAAAAAATAATAATAAAGAAAGAAAAAACTACAAGCACACAGCACATACCCCAAAAGCTGAAGTGCTGTCCCCTTTGAACACAGGCTCCAGCTGACTCCAGGGGAACTCTGGCTCCTCTTTCAAGCACAACCTTCCCTTTCTGCCCACAGACAGCCAGGGGCTGTAAGAATACAGCAACTTTTTCCTCTCTGTCTTTCTGCATAGAGGAATTCAGAATCACTGCATGATGTGTGCCCCAATTAATATTCCCTGATTGTTTCCCTTTCCCTTCCAAATGATGTCAGTCTCCATCATTTTTGCAATAATGGCACTGAGAGGAATGTCTGTTTTTCAGAAATATTTTATCTCTCATTTTTGTGCTCGCAACAATCTCTACTCATCTCAGGCTTTTTATTTTTCTTTTTATCCTCTTGCTTTTGACTTATATTGTAAAAGACCTACAGTAAAATAATGAAAACTGTCTCAATCTATCACTACTCAGTTTGTACATTATTAATAATGAAGGCAGTGTAATTAGGCTGCAGAATGCACAGTGAACACAACACTAAGATGTCCTTAACTAACATCTGTGGCTACTGCTTGGCTTATATTGGCACAAGCCACCAAGATTTTACATTAAAACAGTTATTTGTGTCTGGCATTGCTTTTACAGAGTACAGGGGCTTCATTTTGTACTGGCTGCCTGTTGAAAGACAGCGTGAAATCCATGGCAATGAATGCTCAGCTCTATTTGAGTCACATTTAAGGTGCAGACCCTGCCCTCAGTGTCACTGCTTTGCTGAAAACTTCTTTCTCTTGTGCCCTTGGTGTTTGAGCTGATGGGGTGCCATGGACAGAAACTCATCTTTAGGAGGCTCTTCTTCTCTTCTGCCCCTTGCTGTCCCTTTTCCATGTCAAACCCTCGTGATCCCCATCCTCACACCCTGTTACATGAGACCAGGAAGGAACAAGGTGATTTTCCAGGCTGTCATCAGCACAAGCTGATGGTTTGATCCTCTGCCTGTGCTGTCCTGACCTGTGACATGCTGGATCTCCAGTGTCCAAGGAATCAAAGGTGTCTCTGTTTCAACTTGTTCCCAAAATGATGGGGGGAAATCTCATCCTTAACACATATGTAGGGCTGCAAGGCCACCACTGCCACAGGCCTGGCCGTGCCCATCACAGAATTATGGAATCATTTAGGCTGGAAAAAAATCTTTAAGATCAACATGTCCCATCCCTCCCTCTTTGACAGCTTCCAGCTGCTGGCAGGGCACTGGAAAGAGATGTTTAGAACAAAAGGGATGTTTAGATCAGATATAAGGAAGAAATCCTTCCCTATGAGGTCAGGCCCTGACACGGGCTGGGGAGAGAAAGGATCTAAAAGACCATCATGTTTCAATCCTTCTGCCCTTCCACCATCCCAGGTTGTTCCAAGCCCCATCCAAACTTGTCTTGGACACTTCCAGGGATGGGGCAGCCACAGCTTCTCTGGGCAACCTATGTCAGGGCCTCTCCACCCTCACAGGGAATGATTTCTTCTTTATTTTTAATCCAAACCTATTCTCTAGCAGTTTACAGCCATTACCCCTTGCCTGTCAAACTGGGATGGACTGAGGTGCTCCTCCCCTGGTAAATTTCAAGCCCTTTTCCCCATCTTGCCAAGCCTCCAGCTGCTGTGAGCAAAATCCCTCCTGTCATAGCCAGAGTTATGATCCACCCCAAATCTTCCTGCTGTGCTTACATGGTGTACATGATCAGTGATGACTCTGCACAAAGCAGAAAATAAACCAGCCCTACAGCTGTATAAATGCATCAGCTCCACAGAAAACACAGGGAAATGCAACGTCTGCAGAGGGAGGGAGGGGAATTGAGAGTGCAAGGGGTTTTATTGTGGCACATTTGAGAGCAGAGTCCACAACAGAGAGTGAATAAAGACCTTATAAAAATACTTGGCAGCAACTCCTCTAAATCTTTCAAGGTATGAGTTTCTTATTTTAGTTGATTTACTGAGCTGACAAAGAGGCAATCATCGTTAATCAAAATAACTCATTGCTGCTTTGAGTATGAGAGCTGAAGTTAGATGAAGGTCATGGAAAAGAGATGATAAACTAGCCCAGGATCTTTAGTGGCTGGAGTTTATTAGGGAGCCTATTCTAGAGGGGAAACAGATTTTGGCAAATGCTGATGGTTTTTAAAATGGATTTTTTTCAAGAAGTAAGGATTGCATCTCTCACAGATTGACAGATGGGATACACTCGAGTATGCATGAAGGGAAGATTTCCTGATGGCTTTTAGTAGCAAGAGGTGCTGTATTGGAAAGCATTTGGTATTTTCCTGGAGGCAGGGAGGGAAGCAAAGATTTGGATAAGATATGTAGGAGATGAGAAGTGATAGGGGCCTGTGAGTGCCAAACCACATTTTCTGGGGAAGCTTCAGGAGACCGAGCCACTGACACTTCTGAGAAATTTCTCTCTTGGGCATCATGGGGATTTCTGTCCATGCCTAAATCCATTTCTACTTAAGGAAGTATCTTTCCTCAACCTTTGGCAGTGCAATATCACCCTGCTATGTTCCTCACCCTGGTCAGGTGTGCTCCAGCCTGTGCAGGACTCACTGAGGACGACGTTTGTGAACACCTTGTTCAGCAGTTTGCTGATGGCTGAGCCCCAAATAATGCAAAACTGAACAGGCAGGAGCCCAAGAATCCTTCAAAATTATGCTAATGATTCTTAACAAGTTCCATGTTTTGCCTTGAAACTCACTTCTTTAGCTAAAATGTTCTCTGCATTCTGTCTAGAGTTAAGGGAAAATATCTAAATTGAAGCAAAAGTGGTTGCCCGAAGCAGTGAGGACTGCCAGTGCCTGCAAGCAATATCAATTAGTGTTCTGGTGCCAGAATTATCAATAGCTCTCTTGCCAGTAGCTTTTATTATTAAAAAAAAAATGGGTTGATAACTGTGTATTTCACTTGGCTAACATAATATGTGACCTTAGCATGATAAAGGGACACGAAATCCCACAGAAATTTTGTTTAAAGCTAAATTATTTGTGCTTGAGATTTGCTTTCTATTGCCTCTCCTTCTTGACCTGTGGACACATCTGATGAGTCTAAACCTTGTCATTTAAAAGCTTTTGTGAGGTATTTGAAATTTCTAAACAATTGCTTATACATTTTGTTTTGTTTGCATCAAACAGTCCTGGGGGCTGCAACCATTAATGGAAAGCCAACAAAAGAGCAACTCCCAAATACAAGGGACCACTCCAATACTAAGAAAGCTGTAAGTTATAATACAAACAGCATACACCTATGTCAGCTCATGAATTAAATTCTATTTCCAAGAGCTCTCTTGTGGCAGCCTACTAAAATAATATATTACATGCTTAGAGGCAGCATTGGACTGATACAATGAAAGGGGGATAATTAAAGGCTTTGCAAATCCCAAATGTGCCAGCAGCTGCAGGTCAGCTCAGGAAGCAGCTCTGGGAGCCACACCTGTCCCTCCTGCAAGGATGGAAACCCATTACATGACACTTGTGGAGAATAAACCTGGAGGGGGAACAGCTTCTCTGCCCTGGATAACTATGTAGAAGAAATCCACTGGGAATGATGAAAAAAAAAAAAAAAGGAGTGGTAGCAGGTGGCAGCACTTCTTTTCACCCTACAAAATGCATATTTAGAAGCAAAATGGAGAGGAGGAGCCAATTAGTGGGATTACTGTGCTTCAAGAGGCAGGTGCTTGCATTCCAGCTAGGAAACTGCTGCTTCCAATGAGATGAAATGCAGGTGCTTTGTACACAACAGAGGCTTTGGCAACAAAGTTTTGCTAATTACAGAAGCAGAGGACAAAGAGGTAAAGCTCGACAGCAGCTTGTTTGACAATGAACAAAGGACCCATAAGGCAGTATTAAAACTCAAGAAAAAAATGAATTTTCAGAGCTGAGCTATTCTGCAGGTTCATTGTGGAAGCCATAAAGAGAAGGTGACGTGGTCCTTTGAATGGTGGGGAATAGGGAGATGGGGATAGCCTGGATTGCTTTGGGATGTGAGGAATAAAATGACTTTGAGCAGAATAATAACCATGGCCACACATTCCTACTTAACCATAGAAAAAATGAACATCAGAGAAAAAACTATGGGTGAGCACCAGAGAAAGGGCTAAACCAGAAATCCTTTTGCTTGTCTGGATGCAGCTCTGGCTCCATCTGAGCTGAGAGTGCCTTTTCCTGGCTGCAGAGCACATGGGCCCTCCCGGCACAGGCAGGGCACGGCGCCCACGGCCTGGGGAGGCACAGAGGGCAGAGGATCCACCAAAGCTGTCCTGCAGAGCCAGGGAGGGCTGCATGGAGACTCAAATCATGATTGTCTCAGCACAGTTTAGAGCTGTACAGGATCAATAAAAAAAGTGGGAGGGCCCAGTTCTGGCCCCTCAGTTTGGGAAGGACATTGAGATGTTTGAGCGCGTCCAGAGGAGGCAACAAAGCTGGAGAGGGGCTGGGAGCACAAACCCTGTGAGGAACCACTGAGGGAGGTGGGGGTGCTCAGCCTGGAGAAAAGGACACTCAGGGGTGACCTTATCACTCTCTAGAACTCCCTGAAAGGTGCCTGTGCTCAGATGGGGCTGGGCTCTTTCTCCAGGCAGCACTGACAGAACCAGAGGACACA
>JAWWMN010000351.1:0-14069 GCA_035047745.1 Catamblyrhynchus diadema | reverse complement strand
TTTTTTTTTTTTTTTTTTTTTTTTTTTTTTTTTTTTTTTTTTTTGTCTGTGTGTGTGTGTGTGTGTTCTGTGTCTCTGTGCACTCCCATTTTTTCAGGAAAACAGCCCTTCCTGGGTGACTCCCTTCCAGGCTTCCAGGCACAGGGTGGGATATTGAGAACTGCAGCCTCACTGTGTGTTTCAGTTTTGAAATACAGTTTAAGCACTTGAAATTCTGCTCACACTGGACCATCATGCCCGAGAATAATATCCATAGATGCAGTGATGCTTGGGATAAATGCAATGTGGCACTCAGAGGGGAAATGTTGTCAAATGTGAGCAGATCTGTGGACTGAAACAAGTCCTTTTTCCAGAAAAGACAGCAGGGGAAACAAAAGACACATGTTAGGAAGTTAAAATAATCTGATCTGTGTAGTGACTGAATTTTTAAAAAGGAAAACAGATAGGGGAAGGGCAGAGATTTGGGAGAAAAACAAAGACTGAATTTCCAATCTGTATTCATTTCAGGGAATGAGCACTTACTGCTTGAGATGTGACTTTCTCTGGATGAACCTCAAACCTGAGAAAATTTCACCAAACAAAACATGTCGGATCCATTTTCTTAACTTCTGCATGGATCCAGGATGTGTGGCCACCTCAGCTCTGCCCCTTCCTGCAAGTAAGGACACAAAAATCATGGCCCAGGATCAATAATCCATGTGTTTCCCTTCCTATCACCAGTCCCAGTTGCACTTTGCATTTTGATTTCCAATGACCCAAGGGCTGGATGTGTCCAAGACTACCTGGAGGGTGGGAGCTTGCCCCTGTCCTAAAATTTCTCCTGAAAGCCAAAGGCAGGGGCACATCTTGGAGCAGCAACAGACCTACAGCATCCCATCTCCAAGGAATGTCTGCATGCAGGGTGCTCACCCAGGGCTTGCCTCCTGGCAGCAGGACAGTCAGGGACCACTCCCAGATGGCTGATGGATGAGTGGGACACCCCA
The DNA here is from genome assembly GCA_035047745.1 of Catamblyrhynchus diadema. Lineage (NCBI taxonomy): Eukaryota > Metazoa > Chordata > Aves > Passeriformes > Thraupidae > Catamblyrhynchus > Catamblyrhynchus diadema. Next base: position 13,086 of record JAWWMN010000351.1, on the reverse strand, counting down.
GTGCCAGAAGGCATAATCTTGATGCAGCCAGACCCAGGCACAGAGCATCCTGGCTGCCTGTGTCCTTGCCAAAGCAGACTCGGGGTGCCCCAGGGCCACTCTGTGCAGCCCAGGGAGCCCAGCGGGTGCCACTGGGGAGAGCCAGGCTCCGTCTGCCAGGTGCTGTCCCGAGGCTACAGATGATCCAGTTCCATGCTGCCAAAGGATCCCTGTAATTTCCAGGTCCCTGGGTGGGCTGATGCCCCACAGCACCACTGACAGTGGCACATTTCCTTCAGGAGGACTCGTCACCGCTCACCAGGACAGGGACATGTGTGTGCCAGGGCAGGATTGAAGGGTGTCCCAAGGGAATCAGTGGGGATCCTCTCCTGGCTCCCTGTGCCCTACAAGTCCCAGGTCCTATCCTGTGACAGCAATCTCCCTACCACGCACTGCTGTACCTCTGCACCCACCACCCCAGCCCATTTCATCACCTCCAACCGCAGGTTGGTCTCTCTGCAGGGCTGGACCCAAACTCATGCATTTTTCCCAGGAAATCTCGCACAGATCCCTTGCAGGGCACTTGGCTGTCCAGGCAGCAACATCCCCCCTTCCTAGGGTGGCAGACCTGGCCAAGCACCACAGCATCTCATGGCAGTGGAATGGGATGGGGCCGGTGTTTCCCCCCAGCCTGGTCATGGTTTCTGGCTCAGGAGACACTGATGGAGGGAAGCAGCTTCTCACTGCTCCCCAGACACATCTCCCCAAGGCATGGGAAGGAAATGTATCCACAGTGACGGTCAAAAAGGTGTGGGCAGCTAAGCCTGAGCATCCTCACCTTGTCTTGAAGACATGGAATTGCTCGGCCACATCCTCATCAGTGGAGAGGAGTAGAGGGGAGAAGGGGAAGGCACTAGAAAGATTGGCACGATACCGTTCCCCAGGTGCCTCAAAGCACAGACTCCCAGATGCAGGGCTTTCCTCTCTGCAAGACCACTGAGATTCGAGAAACAGTTTTACCTCTTTCCTCTTCATCTTGCCATTGGTCACTCTCTCCTGTCTCCAGGAATCTCCACTGCGAGCACTGCTCCAGGCACAGGAGGGAGCTGCCAGTGCACAGTAGCTCTGCCTTCTCCAGAACAAGCACCTCTGAGACACGCCAGAGGCAGCTTTTGACTCCCATTGGCGTGCTTGAGGATGCCCAGGGGTAGCCGGTCCTGACCTTCCCTGCCTACAGTTCAGTGCTCCTGGAGAGGAGGCAATGGGATGGCAGGAGAGAGACTGGCAGGCGGGTTCAGGTACCCTGCTGCCGCGGCACATTGCACAGAAGGGCCACACCAGACCCCGAGCCACGAGGGGCGGGCTCAGCACCTGCGAGCAGCAGTCCAGGGGCAGATGTAATGTGCATTTGACAGAGCAGAGCAAAACACGGCGCGCAGGCGGGTCTGGGGCAAGCTGGACGAAAAACCTCGCTGCACATAAGAACTCACACGCGACCCGACGAGGGTGGGACTCGAACCCACGCGTGCAAAGCACAATGGATTAGCAGTCCATCGCCTTAACCACTCGGCCACCCCGTCTGCCCTCCTGGAGATTTTTTTAGCAAAATTTGTTTTTGCAGATGTTGTTTGGTCTTTTTGTTTGCCTATAGACAGCAATACTGGAGCTGGTTCTTCGGGGTGTCCTTTGGTGAGCAAGGCTACTCAGGCAGAGCCCTGGCAGCTCCTGCCACATCAGGGCAGGGAGACAAACAAGTGTTTGTGATTCATTTGCCCCTCTCCCTGTTCCCTTCTGTGTCCATGGGGTGGCAAAGAGTAACATGGCATTTATTGTTGCCACAAAAATGCGTGCACCAGGCATCTCCATTACACACCCACACCCAACCTGTGTCCAGAGAGTTTTCCCACATGATTCCACACCAGCTGTGCAAAGTAATAGGGAAGATGGGAGGGGTCCAGACAGCATCTAATGTATCTCTTATTTCCCAAATTGCCTGGTTTCTGGAAATAGTTTAGCCCAACTCTCCAGTGTGAGGTGAGAAGGGAGAGGAAGCAGAAGGAAACATTTTATTCCCAGAGTAGAGTCATGTGGGACAGAGAGCTCGGGGCTGATGGTGCTCTGAGCAGGACAAGGACCCCCAGCAGTGCCCCCAGTTCGGGACAGGGAGTAAAAATAGTCCCCCAGACTGAGGCACCACTGGGAGCTGAACCCAAGATCTCCTCTTTACAAGACAGGCACATTGACCAGCTGAGCCAAGCCACTCACGGGCACCCCTGACACTGGTTGCTCCTTAAAACACCTGATGCTCTGTCCACTTCTCTGCCCACATACTGCCCCAGGTTTGGGGTTTCCCAGATGTAAACCCCATCACTTTTTGCTGCTGGGAACACTCCCGGTGCTGACCCAAGGCCCTGGCACAGGGAGACCAACACATCCCATATGCACCACCAGCTGGTTTTGGCAGTCCCCAGACCCTACAGGGACATGCTGCCCCTTCCCCTTGCCCTGGTAGAGCTGTTCCAGCTGCCACCCTACACTGCCCTGAGGTGACAGCCTGTCTCATCTCCCTTTCTGGCTGCTCCCCCCCAGCACCAATAGTACACAAAGACAATGGTCACCCCAAGAGACAGGGTGAGCCCCGTGGGGAAGGGACTCTGGCTGCCTCCACTCTCTACGACGCCTGGGGAAGGAGGAACATGTCGCCAGGCATTTCCTTGCTGCCTGCCTCGGGCTGCCAGCAGGCAATGCCAGCTCCGCCGTGCCCACAGGCAGCCGCAGGGATTTCTTGTGGGCCATCTGGGGCTCTCAGGGAGCCCTGTATGCGGAGGGCTCAGGAGCGGCAAAAGGACATGGAGATGCTGGGGGTTGATCCCAGGGCCTCTTGCATGCAAAGCAAGCGCTCTCCCGCTGAGCTACACCCCCCTGCCGCGGCGCCCCGCTTGGCGTTCTCCTGCATCCGAGCAAATGCCTGTGTCTGCTGCCTTGCCCTGCCGCCCAAGCTGGGGAAAGGGGGTTCAGGTGCTTGCAGGCAGTGCGGGTGCCTTAGGTGTCATTGGGCTGGTGAGGGGCTTGGAGCAGGGCGAAGAAGTGTGCGGCAGAGCAGCAGGGCAGGTAAGGGGCAGAATGGAGGCGTGGCAGGACTGTGTCGGGCGGCTGCAGTGTCGGCCGGGGCGGAGGTGGCGAGGGGGCGTGCGAATGCCAGGGCAGGGTGCTTGCAGTGAATTGAGGTGTGGTGGGGGTGAGCAGCGGGTGTGTAAAAAGCAGGGCTCGTCCGGGATTTGAACCCGGGACCTCTCGCACCCGAAGCGAGAATCATACCCCTAGACCAACGAGCCGCGGAGCCCAAATGGCCCAACTGCGCTCCTGCGGCCCAGGACACCCGGACATTTCCGCACTTCCCGGCAGAACGGAGCGCGGGGCAGCCCGCGTGGAGTGCGACCCCCCGCCGCGAAAGGCGCCGCTGCTGTGATGGCCGAGTGGTGAAGGGGTTGAACGCGAAATCCAATAGGGATTCCCTGCGCAGGTTCGAATCCTGCTCACAGCGATGAATTTTAGCCGGTACCCATGGTGGAGGTCCTGCATGGAGCGCCCCCCCCTCATGGTGAGTAGTGGTCGTGTTGAAGTGACATGGTAACCGCAGCAACCTTGCTGATTGCAGCAGATTTTTTTTCTTTATATATTAATTGGTGCTGGTGAGTGCTGCCATCTGGCCCCACAGAGCCCTTGTGCCTGGAGCTGTTCCAAGCACGGTAGGGCCAGTATGATGGTGTTTGTCCAAGCCCCTTTCTGTCCCCTGGCCACAGATCGATTCAGTTAATGAGAAACTCCAGCTTGCAGAAGAGGCCACGTGCCGGCTGCTGAGAGGCTTTTGCTCTGCAGTGGGACGGGAAAGGGCAGAAAACCCCCAGGGTGTGGAGAAGCCGAGCCAGGGACTGAGGGCTGCAAGCAGACCGTGGGACCATGGCCAAGCTGGTGGAATGCGTCCCCAACTTCTCAGAGGGGAATAACAAAGAGGTGAGGGAGTATGTGGAAGGGCTGAGGGGTGGGTGACGCTGGGCTGCTGACAGCCAGGTTTCCCCCTGCAGAGCGGTACACACTGCTAGACTCTGCCATGCCTCCTTTGCAGTGCCATGCACCTTTCACCACTTGGCTAGTGCCAAAAAATGCCTAAAGGTAGCTTTGAGTCCCTTATGGCACCTCAGTGGGAAGCAGGGACTGAGATCTCTTCCACCATTGCCAGCGGGTTGCTGTAGCACCAGCTCTGGGCTTGGTCTGGAATATTTCTCTGCAGAGAAATATTGCTTGCAGTTGTGCCAAAGCATACTGTCAAGGTTAATGGAGTCTGTCCTGGGCATCAGCCTTCAAGCGAACTTTGGCTCTGCCAGTGGCAGGAGAATTTAGCAAACCCAGCATGGCTGTAAAAACACAGCCTCCTCCAGGGAAGAGGCTTAGCAGAGCCAAATGCGTTGGGAAGCTGGCAGGTGGATGTATCCTCAGGAAGAGCAATTTATGGTGGTGCTCTGTGACATGCAGCAGCAGCCAGGTGTCTCTCCCCCACCACAGGGAGTCTGGGGAGCCAGGGTGCCCCAAACCCCCTGGATGGAAGTGGGATGCTTGTGCAGGGCTGCATCCCCACTGATCACAGGGTCATTCTCAACCCCATCACCAGTGGGAAGGGGACGATCTGAGATGCCCCCTCTCTTGAAAAGCCATGGCTGTTGTATAGTCCCAGACATCTCAGCCCCCTTGCTCCCATCTGCTGCCCGGCAGGTGATCGATGCAGTGGCACAGGCCATCTCCCGGACGCTGGGATGTGTGCTGCTGGACGTGGATGCTGGCGCCTCCACCAACCGCACCGTCTACACCTTTGTGGGGTCCCCCGAGGCCGTGGTGGAAGGGGCATTGAGCGCAGCCCGCATGGCTGGGCAGCTCATTGACATGAGCCAACACTCGGGTGAGCTTGGGAGAGGCCCAGGGGCTGGGCTGACACAGAGAGGACTGCCATACTGCTGGGACCAAGCATGGCACTGGAACAGGGACTGTGGTCACAGGCCCAGGCCTGAAAGAGCTTAAGAAGCATTTGCAATATTCCCAGCCACATGGTGGGATTGTTATGGTTGCCCTGTGCAGGCCCAGGTGTTGGACTCAATGATCCTGGTGGATCTCTTCCAACTTGGGTTAGTCGGTGATTCTATTATTTTCTCACAGCAATGGTGTCCAGTCTGTAAGAGTGTGCAAAAGTGTGTTCTCCCTCCTTGTCTGCTTGTTCTTCCCACCTCCCGCTCCTATATCTGCCCCACCACCAGGTGAGCACCCTCGGATGGGGGCCTTGGACGTCTGTCCCTTTGTGCCAGTGAGGAATGTCAGCATGGAGGAGTGTGTCACTTGTGCCCACATCTTCGGGCAGCGCTTGGCAGCAGAGCTGGGTGTACCTGGTGAGTGGGTTCAGGAACCTCTCCACATTCCATTCCATCCTGCGTGATTCCAACTGCTGGAGAAAGTGGCAGCCTTGCCTGGCGGTGCTCACCCCCAGCTGTGTCTTGCAGTTTACCTGTATGGAGCAGCAGCACGGCACGAGAGCAGGAAAGCCCTGCCCTCCATCCGTGCTGGGGAGTATGAGGCACTCCCTGAGAAGGTGAGCCTGGTGGTGGCACCGGCTGGGCAGACCTGACCTGTACTTCCCCGGCTTCAGGGAGCATGCTGGGGGCTGGTGTAGTCCCTTTGCACCAAGAGGAGCTGGTGACACAGGTGGTCATGGCAGATTGCAGCTGGGGAGGGAGATGCCCTCCTTGGGAGGGTGGCATGTGCTCCCGGCAGTGCCAGCCCACACACTCTCTTCCCTCCACCCCAGCTTGCAAAACCAGAGTGGGCTCCTGATTTTGGGCCCCCAACTTTTGTCCCCCGGTGGGGAGCCACAGTGACAGGTGCCCGGACCTTCCTTATTGCGTACAACATCAACCTGCTGTGCACCAAGGAGCAGGCTCACCGCATCGCCCTCAACATCCGTGAGCAGGGCCGCGGCCCCAGCCAGGTACATCAAGAGCACGGGCACACCAGGAGCCCACCTGCCTGTCCCCACACCTCCTGGGCTGTGCCCTGAATGTGGCAGTTGTTGGCAGCCTGGGCGCTTGAAGAAGGTGCAAGGCATTGGCTGGTATTTGGAGGAGGAGAACATGGCCCAGGTTTCGACGAACTTGCTGGACTTTGAGACCACGCCACTCCACACCGTCTACGAGGAGATCTGCCGAGATGCTCGGGTGGGTGGCTTGGGGTGCTTGTTCCCAAGGGGGCTTCCCAGAGGACATCTCCCAACAAGTTTTCTTCCTCACTGTCAGGCCAGGCTCTGGTTTCTCTCATGCTTAGCTCAGCCAAAGTGCTGAATGGCACAAAACTCCCAGAAACTCAGCAACTGGCTGCGAGCCCCCAGCTCCTCTGTTGAAAGATTTTCTGTGAGCTTCCCATGTCCTGGGAAGGGACAAGGACCACCAGGCTGAGGTACTAGTGGCAGCAGGGCTCTGGGGAAAATCACATTTCTGATGTCCTTTGCAGGAATTGAATCTCCCTGTGGTGGGGTCTCAGCTGGTAGGGCTTGTTCCCAAGAAGGCCATTCTGGATGCAGCTGACTTTTACATCAAGAAGGAAAAACTCTTCATCCTGGAGGAGGAACAGAAGATCAGGCTGGTAATGCGGCTTCTCCTGATACCAGCACAAGGGTGGGATCATGAGAGAGACACATCCCACCCCCCACCAGCCTCCCAAAGTGGCACTGAGCAGAAATTTGGGACTGCTTAGGCCTCAAACATGACATTTGTCTCCAGTTTGGATTTTGTGGGGTAGGACAAGCTGCTTTATTGTGCTGAGGAGGCTGAGATGCATAGGGAGCAGGAGCCACAACATGTGAGGATTGAGTGTGGGTGGCATCTTGCTTGTCTTGCCTGCATGGATGCCAGGAGGGGAAGAAAGTGTACCCAGGGCTCAAGGACAGTGTGTGGCATTATGGGAGGCTGTCCCAGAACAGGGAGTTAGCTGGAAAGGAGGAGACAGGCTCTGCTGTTCCACTGCAGGAGGGAGGGACTTTTCCAGCCTGTGGGGAACGTGCTAGATAAGAGCAAGCTAATGATTTATCAGTACAGCTCCCAGTCATTCGGAGGTGACCCCACACCACCCCCGAGTCTGCAATGGGATAGGCTGGTGGTGCCAGTTGTCCTCTCCCTGGGTGGTGGCCCAGTCCCAGTGCTGACTCACCCATGGTTAATTAGCAGTGGGGAATGAGGATGCAACAGGACTTACGTGACAGGGTTGACGCAGTGGCGCTGCTCCTCGCAGGTGGTCAGTCGTCTGGGCCTGGATTCCCTGTCTCCATTTCACCCTCGGGAGCGCATCATCGAGTAGGGACTCACATCCTACTTCTTGTCATGGTGCCCATTCCTCCCTGGATGGGGGGATCCTGATGCCTGCATTCTGCACTCGGCTTGTTTTGGGAGTGGTGGCTGCTCCCAGCTCCTCTTCACAGCCTGGGGACGTCTCTGCTGGGTGGTTGTGCAAGATCAGGGTGGTCCCTGCTCCCAAATGCTGATGGTTGTGAACGTGGAGTAGGGGAACTCCAGGTTGCTTCAGCAGGCAGTGGGAGCAGGTTTTGTGGCCAGATTTGAATGCTAAATTCCTTACCCTATCCCCATGCAAAATTTCACTGCCTCTGGTTCACATGCTGCAGCACCTGGTGTGAAACATGAGTCTGTGGGGGGAAAGGAGGGGAAATCCATCCACGAGGTGAAGTTCTTGTCACCTTTCCTGGACCAGGGCTGCAGAGGCGTTTCTGTCCCACCAATGCTGCTTGCATCAGCCCAACCTGGCTAATGCAGAGCAACCCCCACACCACCTGTGTTCCCCAGCTGTCCCCATGGGGTTCCCAGTCCTTACCCTGACCCTCAGGCTGGGTTTTAGTCCCCTACTAATTCACGGGGTCAATGCTGGAGAGGGCAGCGCTGGGTCTGGGCGGTGGTGGTGTCCCTGTACCTGGAGGGCTCTAAAACACCTGTGCTGCAGGTACTTGGTGGAGGCAGGAGAGGTGGACAGGGCGCTGGTGGCCAAGCCACTGAGTGCCTTTGTGCGAGCAGTCGGAGCAAGGTCAGCAGCGCCAGGAGGAGGCTCCGTGTCTGCAGCTGTGGGAGCCCTGGTATGTGCCTCACAGCAAGACAGAGGCCTGAGGGCCCTTGGTGTGCCAAGCAGAGCTGGCATGGTGGTAGCAGTGCCCACTGTGTCCTACTGGAGGATTTACCCTGGCAGGGAGCAGCACTGGGCAGCATGGTGGGGCTGATGAGCTACGGGAAGCGGCAGTTTGAGGACCTGGACCCCATCATGAGGAAGCTGGTCCCCCCTTTCCACCAGGCCATGGAGGAGCTGGTGGCAATGGTGGATGCTGACTCCTGTGCCTTCAACAGCTACATGGTGAGGTTCCAGCAGAGGCATCCTGCAGGGAAACAGGAGGGCTTTCCAGCTGGGAGGAGGGCTGGGATCGCTGTGCTCTGGATTCCTTAGGAGCAGGGCTCTGACCTTAGAATCACAGAGTCATTAAGGTTGGAAAAGACCTCCAAGATTATCAAGTCCAACCTTCCACTGAGTACACCCATGCCCACTGAACCATATGGCAAAGTGCCACTTCTGCTTGCTTTTTGAACACTTCCAGGGATGTTAAAGCAGGGCCTGGGGAAGGGACGTTGTCACATAAGGGAGGTTTGCGAGAGCACGGGAGCTATGGGATCTGCCCTGACGCCCAATGCAAGGCATGATATGGGTGATGGCAGCAAACCTGCTTTTCTTTGCCTGCAGGAAGCCATGAAGCTGCCCAAGAACACTCCTGAGGAGCGGGAGAGGTGAGCTGGGCTGGTGGGGACTGGCTGACTGTGTGGGCACAGCCACCCAGCGCTCAGCCCAGGGCTGTCCCTCCTCTCAGACGCACAGCTGCCATGCAGCAGGGGCTGAAGATGGCCATGGGGGTGCCCTATGGCCTGGCAGAGAAGGTGAATGGGCTCTGGCCTGCTCTGAAGGAGCTGGCACAACACTGCAACCTGGCCTGCAAATCTGACATCCAGGTATGGCCCCAGCTCACACACACTTGCCCTGCAAGGTGTTCCCTCATGTCCTGACCTCCAGGATACATCTCTCCAGCTGTGCTTCCCAAACTGGCCAGTGGTTTCCAGCCAGTAATTCTTTGGCAGCCATTTCCTAAGAATACCAACAGATTGGAAAGCACTGCATGCTGCTGGGTGGTGCAGGGTGGGAGTCCTGCAGTGTGACAGCGGTCACAAGGGTTTTCAGGTGAGGTGAGAGACGAGAACGTTGACTCTATGATCAGAAGGCTTGATTTATTATTTTATGATATGTATATATATATTACATTATAACTATACTACAAAGAAAAAGAAGGAAAGGTTTCCAGAAGCTGGCTAACCTAAGAATAGAAAAGAAAGAATGACAACAAAGGAGCTGGCTCCGACAGAGAGCGAGAGCGAGCTCTGCTGTGAGTGGTCACTGAACTAGAACATCTATACTAGACCAATCATGGGTCCCCCTGTTGCATTCCACAGCAGCAGACAATCATGGTTTACATCTTGTTGCTGAAAGTTCTCAGCTTCAGCAGGAAAAATCGAAAGGATTTTTCATAAAAGAAATGTCTGCGACACTGCAGCATAAGGGTCTGACCTGCTTCAGTGCCCTAAGGTGGAGCTGGTTCACCAGGAGAGTTCTCGCAAGCCTGACTTTTCCCAGGTGGGAGCCAAAATGCTGGAAGCAGCAGTGTTCGGAGCTTACTTCAATGTCATTATCAACCTCAAGGAAATCATGGACGACAAGTTCAAGCTCGTGGTGAGCCAGGCCTGGCGGTGCAGCTGAGCGGCAGCGGAGGGGGCGGTGGTGGCCTGGAGCCCCTTGTGCCCGCCTGCCGCCGGCAGGACACACGCGGTGCCCAGGGGATGGCTCTTCTGGCCTGTCGAGTGGCAAATGACTCATCTTGTCCCCACACAGATGTCACAGAAGGTGTCTGGGCTGCTGGAAGAGGCAAAGCAAGGCTCGGCGGTCGTGCTGGCGCTGCTGGAAAAGCGGGTGGCCTGAGAAAGGCTTGGGAGCGCTCTGGGGGTTCTGCAGTGGCAAATACAGCTGGGAAATACTCTTGGCCTTGCCTAGGCTTGGCAAGGTATTCGCCTCTGGAGAGCTGCGTGAAAAACACATTCACTCTCCTGTGAAAACTTAAAAAGTTTAATAAAGGACAATAGGAGACAAGGACCATAAAGCAAAGGTTATTACGGCTGGGTGCATCTTGGCACTCAGCCAAGACCACACTGTCACCTTCAGGGAAACCCCTAAATACCTTTTCTTTACATCAGCCCGTTGCATATTCATAGACTCTTATGTATATCTATAAACTAGTTTACATTTTCCAGGAACTATTTTACATGGCCCCTCCTTTGGTCCACCTTTTTAGAGCATGCGTGTTTCTTGGCTGTGGTTTTGACTCCTCCTAATCACTTCCAGTTTGGGGCTTGGTCCATGCTTTCTTCAGATGGTGAGTGCTGATAGTTGGCATATCTAGAAGGTGTCCTCATTCTGTGTTTATTGGATGTTATCCCATCCAAGCAGGCATTTTAACACAAACATAGCTATTTTACTATGTCTAAGCTTAATTGACAGTAGAAATAGAAATTATACAACAAAGTTACTTTAACATCACACATATCAAATCCATTTAAATTTTTGTGAAAAGCCAATATTATAATATGTATCTGTAACAGCTGGTCTGCTCAGGCACATCCAGCATCATATTCCCTGGCCTTTCCCTGGACAAGGGGAATTTTTGCTGTCTGGTACTTAGACCCCAGGCTCCATCCTCCGATCCCTGGGGCAGAAGTAGACGATTGGGCTGGCAGTGTCTGGGACCACGGTGATCTTCACAGAAGGGATGGCGGGATCCCTGTAGCACTGCCTGTAAGGAGATCCCTGTGCATGAACACCTCCTGACCCTGTACAGTTCCTTTGTTCAGAAACCCCCATGAAACACCCTCCTACCCGAGATCTGGGGCAAGACCTGGCACAGTCCCTTTCTGCCAGGTGTCTTTCAGGCTGTGTGTGACAATTCCAACCCGTTGAATTGCCTAGGAAGGGAGCACTGCCAAACATGAGGCACCATCAGAGGTATTAGCAGGGAGATGGGGTGGGTTGAGATGGGAGAAATCCTACACCCACCTCATAGATCCTCCAAGAGGAAAACCTGAAAATCAGGGCATCCAGCCCTGCCTCCTGTCCCTGTTGACCGGGTGTGTCAGCAGATACTCTGTCCTCCACCTGCACACCCTGGCAGCACCCTGAGCAGTGTCAAGTCCCCACACCCGCTGTCCCACAGCCCCGTCTGTGGAAAGGTCACCCTGTTCCTAGACACTGTGCCTTAGCAGGGAACACAGTCAGGGTTCATCGTGGGGTCAGCTGACTCACTCCATCCCTCCCTTGACGCCGGGAGCTGGAATCACCGCCCTCCATAGCCTGTGTTTATTATCCCGTGGGACCTTTGTGCCGGCTGGAAGCGGCATGTTGACGTTTCTCGCATGCCCATGGTGAGGGCGCGGTGTCACCTCTCCGGTGTCACCCCTGCCCGCCACACCCCTGCTCAAAGGGGCAGGGCCCCGCTATTTAAGGATGCCCTACAGCCTGGAGAGCCGTGCCAAGGACGGGGATCCCGAGTGCTGCCGACGTTGCTTCTTCTGGGAGCTCTTCCACAGGTTTGGTGAATGCAGGACAGCATGGGGGCAGTGGGAGCATGGGCACCCATGGGTCAGGGTGCACTGTCCCCAAGGTGGGCGCTGTACCCAGGCACGTGTCCCCAGTCTCTTGTGGCCCATGAGGACATGAGCTCGGCACCCAGGCTGGGCCAGTGTGGATTTATTTCTATTAAAAATGGAAACCACATGCCTGGGCTTTGGGGGTGCATGGAGCGGGGGACAGTCGCTCTGGGAGTTGGTGCTGTCACCAAAGGGACAGGACGGCGGTCGGGGTCTGTGGGGGAATGGCACTCTGGGGGAAGCGATCATGGTCCCTGTGCTGGGGGCAGATGTGGGACAGAGGAGACAGGTCCCAGCTGCTGGCTGGGCAATGTCTCATGGCAGGAGGTGACTAAAGGTGCCTGTCCTTCCCTTTCAGCTTGGAGACCACTGAGGATGTGTGACCCCAACCAAGGTGAGGGGCTGTGGGGCCAGGCAGGGCTGCAGGTACCACACAGCCATCAGGGCTTAGAGGGGAGCTCTATGCTTTGGCCTCAGATACCTGGGGGGGTTTACCTGCATCCCAAAGGGGTGTGGGATGTCCTTTGTGAGGAAGACCGGAGTGGGCCGGTTGGGTGGAAGGGTGCTCCAGCTTCCTGCACTGTCTGTCTGGGGAGAGCCTGTCTCTGCCCACTTACAAGTTCCTCTTCTTCCTAGGCCCGCCACAACCACACCTTGCAGTGTGCCCTCCCGCCCCTCCAGGACACCCTGGTCCTGGCACAGGTCCCTACCCTGGCGGCATGGCAGTCTGCCCCCCACGCCCTGCTCCGCCTGTCCAGCACCCCCACGGGCACCCCCCGTCGGGGCATCATCCTCACGGACACCAGGAGCACCATAAGAAGCACCATAAGAAGAAGCACTGCAAGCACCATGAAGGCAAGGTAAGAGTGGAACAGCAGTGGACCCTTCCCTAATTCTGCTGCAGACCTCCTCCAGCATACCACAGCAGCTGGCCTAAGCAGCTGGGACTCTCCTCTCCTACCCTGTAGTGCCTGGAACAAACTGCCCAAACATCAGTGGCTTTTTTTAGATGTGAAAACTCGTTAGAATAATAAATAGGCAAGAATGAGTCATATTAAGTGAGTAATTTGAAAAGCAATCCATGAAATTCCTTGAAGCCATTTAAAGTGATAGCATGGCTCGGGGCGCACCGTGCAGTGTATTAAATCCCAGGACTTTGTCCTGCTCACTTGAATGCAAGTTGTGCCTCCATAATGGACATTCACTCAGTGTCTTGCAGCAGAGGAACTGTTTGACTCCCCCTTAAAAACAAAAAAACTGACAAAAAACACAAAAAAAA
>JAWWMN010000350.1:0-14080 GCA_035047745.1 Catamblyrhynchus diadema | reverse complement strand
GGATAGAACTGCTGTCAATATGCCTTTGCTTTGTGTGATTGGTCAAAAAACTTATAAAGTAAGTTGTAACATTAAGTTCTTGGTCTGCTGCTTGAGATGTGAGCTGGTAGCATCTTCCCATTGTCATCACCATGTAATGAGACTGATGCTGAAAAAAAAAACAGCTCAAGGCACATTGCACAGCAGACCTGTCCCATTTGTGATTTGTACATATACCCCAGCCGGTGATATACAGTGAGAGAAGTGGTGCACAACAGAGAGAAAATTATATGGCTCTGTAGTCTAAGGCAATTTGATGCTCTCTGATTACAGTGTGTTTTTCTCTAGACTCTTACAAGAGTTGCAGAGTGGTTCTAGGTAGCTGGGTAGTCTGATGTTGAGATCTGTTTTCCCAGTCTTTTAGGATGTACAAAGCAAAGAACTGAAGCTAAGTCTGCGTATACAGAGATTCTGCTGAAACTGACTGGAAATGTGGCTTGAATGTAAGGTGTGAAATATGATACAAAGTAAATTCATACTCTGAGATGTTTCTAGGTGGACATGCAAAATAAATGACCATTCTGTTTGTCTAGCAAAGTAACAGTAATGATGGACCTTAATTTTGAAGTACAGTCTGAAGTACTTTAATCCAAGTATGTGTTTCATAAACAGACATGATGGAATAAAAGTGTTAGGAGAAATCTTTCTGTTCAGTTAAAATATTTTTTCAGGAGTTTTTGGAAAGAGAATCTTTGAATAAAGTTAAAATATACATATATTGGGATGGCCCATTGACTGTAGGAGGAACTTTCTTTGTAAGAAAGTTTAACATCATAATCTGTACAAAATGGGGTCTGAATAAAGGTTACACATAAATCTCCTATTTATTACCTGTTGGATGCCTATCCCATCTTTTAATTATTTTCATATTTTTAAATTATATATAATTATTATTTAATTATTTGTCATAATTTTATTTATTTTGTATGGTATACTTGCATATGACTGCACACACATACAGAGAAGTATTTTGCACAAGGTATTTGGTAGACAGCTGGGAATATTTTGCTAGGTTGTAGCTGAATCTGTGAGTGAGGAAACTGAAATGTCTGTGTTGACTTGTATATTTTCTGTAAAGTTCTGCATTTCTTAGAAAAGCTGGTTACAATAAAAATACATTGAATGAGGTCTTTTTGCATCTGGGATAGAAATCTCTGATTGGTTTAAGTGAAAGAAGGAGATACAGCTCCTCTGCTCTCTGCCCATCTCTCTTTTGTTTCCTTAAGGAAAAAAAAAAAGGGGGGGAGATGTGAAGGGAGGCTTGGAATATCTTGTGGGGCAGGTGTTGAAAGGCAGAGGAAAGGAGAATCAGCATGCAGGCAGGTCCTTAGTTTTTCAATAGTGTGTTTTTGTGATAATGTTACATGGCATAACCATGGAAGCAGCATCAACCAAGAAGGTGATGTACTTTTATGCCAGCACGGGTTCCGTTTCTTTCTAAAATAAATGCTTTATATAATCTACCTTTGCTAGTTTGTATATGACTGTGGGAAAAGAGAGGAATTTGATTTGGTAGGTGATTAAAAATCCTTAGGAGAAGCTTGAAACAAAAAACAAATTTGTGTTCCAGTTTTGATGTGGGATGTGTAGAATGAAATGTTTGAGACATTTTTAGATTAAGGCCAGACGTACAAGAAAATCTTCACATGTTTTCAGGCTTTGACAACATGTTGAGCGCTCAGATTGTATGAGATCTCTTAAAGAGAGTACAAAAGTGAGATAAAAGTGACTGAATCAAACCTTGGAAGAAAATACTAGTAAAAGATACTAGGAGTGATATATACTGCTAGGAAATTATAATTAGGGAGATTGAGAATAGCAGAAGATTTGCTTGCTCTTTCAACACTGAATGATCCTGCTCAAAAATAAAAGATGAGCCTTTGATTTGGTTAGGATAAGGTTATTCATTATCTTTACAAAAGCATCTTCAGCAGAATACAATAGTAAAAAAGGACCATCAGATCTAAGCAAAAAAAAAAAAGGCAATTGGTATAAATTGCATATCTAAGCAGGAAAGGTGTACAACAAGCATGGAAAGAAGCCATTTTAAATTGCATGTTTTGGTCTTCGCTGTCTGACTCTTGATTTATGTTCTCTGCCAGTGTTATAATTTTGTTTGTATGACTGTAAACCAAAACATTGTTCTGTAAAAGAGTTTTGATAATGTAGAGCCACCACAGGAACTTAAAATTTACTGGAATATGCCTGTGGATTGTTTCACTCTTGAGATGTTGGTCTTGACAGCTATCACTTCTTCCAGAAAGAATAAACTGCAGGTGTTTGTAGCCAATTATCTTTTCCATTGAGGAAACTGCTGATAGCTTGCACATAAGAAATACAAGTATCTTCTCTGAAAGTGACCTAATCAAGCAGCTTCCCAGAGACTGCACTGCTAGATTTCAGTTTCTTCAGTAAGATCAATTTGTTGATTCACCCATGTCTTTGTCTAGTTATACTCAGGCATTCTAAAGGCCAGGCCATCTCATCACAAACAAGACCTAGCATTGACCAATGTTCCTTTCCTACTCAGTATCTTCAGGCAAACAACACCTTCAACTGTTCCAGCTGGTACAAGACCACTGCAAAGTAGTAACATGAGATCATGCTTTGATGTTTGCTGGATATTGCTTTATACAGAGCAGCTTTTACTCAGAATCAATGAGTCTGCTCTTTGATAGTTATGTCTAGTAAATTTTGAACTATTTCTTAAAATTACACTGCTTACAAATTATTGGAATCTGCCTGGACATCACAAGCAAAGCTGAAAAAAGTTAGATGCACATTCAGAGTGTAGAATTTAGGGTAGGGTTGCAGACACTGGGTAATCAGCAAAATTAAATTCTTCATTTAATGTCTTTTGTGCCTTCTGAATACTCTGAGTTCTGTCAAAATGCCAGGACATGGACAGGACACTTCAGCCTAGTGTTTGTGCCAGAAGTTTGGAGATACTGGTCACATATGTAGACTTCCTGGATGTTTTTTTGATCTTTTTGTGTATGTTGAGATTCCATATTCATTTTCTCAAACACATTCATTTAAGGAAAGGATCACAGTTTCAGGGCACCTGCACTTCTGACCACTTCTGTTCTCTGATGCACACCCTTTTCCATTCATTCAGATAGTTCCTAAATATTTTAACTGCTGTGCTTACAAAATCCCTGCTTATTGAAAGCTCTAACAGGACAAGCTCATCCCTCATGTATGCCCATGGATAGTGGCAAAGGTTTGTCATATATCTTATGGTCAATGGCTCAGCTCTAGGAGAAAACCAAAACAGATCACTGACTTGAATCCCCGATTAATAGCTTCCATAAAGACCACTAACTTTTCATTAAAGCATCCTGTCTTAAAAAATTATTCCCTGGGCATTTCGTGTTTTTAAGTTGAATTCTCCTGCTCTCTTTTCTTCTTGTCCTCTATTGAGCCCTATCTTTTAACAGTTTCTTTTGAGGCAGCTAGTATCAGACAGGTAAACGAACTGTTTTGTCTTTTTATTTTTTCAATCAACAAGCAATATATATTTTAGAGACCGGGTTAATTATTCTGTGACAACTCTTGACAACACCAGAGATAAAATGCAGCACTTTTGGCTGGAGCATGAGGCTGTCAGACTTCTTCATTCAAGTAAAGTGAACATATAAACTATTAGAGTTCTGAAACCTTTGTAACAACTGTAATATGTTGTTGTCCTTTTGCAGCCAATAATTACAAGGCAGTTGATTAGACAGTTGATACAGGACTAGGAGAAGGTAAACTGTACAAGGATCATTAAACTTACTTTAAAAAGGTCTGCAGTTCAAAATAGCATCAGGCTTGTTTGTTTAAGGAGACTTCTCATAGTTACATTAGGGAGAGCAGTGCTTTTACCACTCAGACCTCTCATTGGAAATGATGGCTTATAGGTCATCTATAGGTCTCCAGACACAGACAAAACCAAAACATTTGTTTTGTATGACATTAATTTAATTTTTAAAATGTTGAGGAAGAAAAAGGCCAGTGTAGAGTATTTTAATACTAAATGTTTCCTTAGTAAAGGAAATTTCAGCTAGGTTTCTGCTTCAGCACCAGTTGATGGTTGCTTTAGTAATTAAAAATCTTTCTCAGTATAAATATGGTTAGTATCCGAAACTCCTGTGATATACTTTTGAAATGTTTGGATTTGTTTTGAATCAGTACTTGGACTTGTTGAAGGACAGTATTAAGATAATAGAATGCTCTAGCTTTAAGAATTGCATTGGAAGCAAATAATTCCTATTTGTTGTATAGCTTAATGATTTTGTCTCTTCTCTAATTTGCTTTGTTAATATCATTGAAATTGGCCCTGTTACTTCAGTAATTATTTTCTGACAGACTGTGTCACCTGGGATATTTCATTTCCAAGGGCAAGGAAGGCCATTCTACTCAAACTCATTGAACAGGGACTATTTAACAACATGACAGATCCTCTAAGGATCATTTTCAAAAGACTTAATTTCCTCTGTCCCAGACTGTAAATGATGATTTCTGGTTCTGAACGGGTTTTTTTGGGTTTTGATTTTTTGTTTGTTGCGGGGGTGGGGTGGTGTTTGTTTCCTTGTTTATTTCTTTGGTTTCTGTGGAAGCTTCATTATTTATAGTTTCACCTTTCTAAAAAATGTTCTAGATAGCCTGTCATAAAATAATACAATTTTTAAATTACAAGTGATTTGTGTTTGAAATAAAAGGGTATCTTCTTGCAGTAACTCTTAAAGTACATTGAATGTCTCTTTCCACTCAAATGATGTAGTGGTATTTTTATAGAACTGATAATAGTTTCAGGCAGCCAAGATACTTGGCTAATAAGTTCTGTTTTCATGGTTTTTTTGCTGTGAGCTATTGGTCTGGAATGTACTGAAATGTTTGTTGAATACCTAAGTTACAGTCATAACTTTATTGCTAGCAAGCACATTGAGAAGACAGTTTCCCTCCACTGCCAGATGATATAATTACTAAGGAGTGTTACTATTTGGAGAAGAAGAAGGAGTATAACCCAGACTGAATAAATAAAAGCAAATTTAATGGATCATGTCTTTTTTTTTTTTACTGTTATGGAATCTGCTTGTAAATGGGAAATTCAGTATTCTTACAGCTTAAGCTTCTTATACAATGACAGACTTAAAAGAAATATGTTTTTAAAAGTATCATGATTGCCTATTACTGTTTTTGTAACTGAAAAATTTGATAAAACAATAGAATTTTCCCTCTTTGATTTATAACTCTGCAGTAGCCTGGCAAATCCAGATAATTCTATCATAAGTATTCTTTTACTGAGATGTGCACACTTTTTGCTTTCCCTTTTGCTTTCATTTTCCCTTCCTCTTTTTCTCTTGCTCCTTGTTCCCAAGAACATATCTCCAGAGGTGATGATTTCTTGCTAGAGTGTCAGGTAAAAGTGAGCATCTCTATGTAATTTAAAGTCAGTAAGGATTTGACTGTATCTTTTCATACTAGAAACCTGGCTTGTTCAGTTCCTGAGGCTGAAACAGTTCCTCTTTCCTACTTTTGTCAATAACTGTTTGAATAACTTCGTTACATTATACCTTGCTGAAGCCTTCTAAAACTACTTGATCTGTTATAATTGGTTTATTTTTTCTTTTACTCTTTTCTCTTTTCTGTACAGGTGATTTCTATTCACTCCTTTCTAAGCTGCTAGGAGGAAGGAAAGAGGTTGTACATGTGCATAAGCATAACCCTACAGAAAAAGCAGAATCAGATCTTGTAGCAGAGATTGCTAATGTAGTCCAAAAGAAGGATCTTGCCAGAGAGATCACAAATCTTGATGAAAGGGACAATACTATTCTTGTGAGAGACAGAACTCAGAAATTCCACAGACTAGAGTCTACCTTGACGCCACCAGAGAACAGACATTTCTCTTTTCAACAGTCTAAACATGGTGAGGGAGGCTCGGAAAAAGAACATAAAGGAGGTGGGTTTGGGTTAATTTTATACAATAAAATGCAATGCAAGAGCTATGATCCACATTAGCAAAATCTGAAGGGAATTTCAGTAGAGGCTTGGAAGTATTTTACATGACATTCTTCCTAATTATTGAAATGTTCTCCCTCTAATTTAAAGGTATTTCACTGGGGTCCTTTCCACCTCCATGTGTGAAGAAAGAATGTGTGCTGATGGCTTAACACTAGTACTTCAATACAGTATTATTTTCTACTCTTACAACTTTTACTTAATGATTTTATATTAGTTATGCTAAAACAAGGTACACATAGGATATAGTAGTCACAGGAAGTGAACAATTTTATACAAGTAACTACTAAAATGGTCACTAGAATAATCAATACATTTTATGGGTTTGCTGACTACCTTGATCTGTCAGATACACAATTTTATAAAACTTATTGCTGTAATTCTATTAGATATTTTTCTCTCATTCAGAAAGAGTGATAGGTAATCCTGAAAAATTCTTCAGAAGTAACATTTTCTGCATATTGATTTCAAATTGGGCTTGACTCTCCAAATATTCTTGCACAGGCAGTTTTATTGTGCTAGAAATATAATTTATTCCCTTCAGGTTTCTATGACAGCAGAAACCATGGAATTACTGTGTTTGTTTTACTTGCATTTTGGTCTCTGTGATATTGACTGTCCTTAGCCTTACTTGCTAATGTGGAAAGCCAGATAATGCAGCATGTGATGAGTGTCTCATAAAATAAGCTGATATGTGTGCATGAAAGCCATCTGTATCCATAAGCTGTAGCCAAACATGCCAGCTTTTATGTTGTAACCACCCAGACTGATGTTTCCAAGTACTTTTGTACACGTATATGTATCATCCATCAACCATTTGATTTTTATTTCAGTTCATAATGTTAGCATGTATTGTCTCTGCTTATAAGTCCTTTGTTTGTATTTAAAAGAAAACCAAAATGAGGACTTGCCAATGTTACATTGTGCAATCCAGTTAAATAAGAGCCTATCAAATTATTGGCAGAGGGAGAAAAAAACAGGTGGAATGTTCCTAAATGCCTGACATATGTGTAAATCATAAATAATTCCATAAACCTGACTGGAATTAAATGTTCTGGAAAGTAATTTGGATAGCATTTCCTTCATGTGGATAGTTTGTTCAGTTTAGACTAATAACATGTGGTGCATACAAACAAAGAAGAAAATTCCTTTCAATTTCCACTGATCCAGAAGAGGGAATGTCAGTGAGCTGAATAAATGGCTCAGTTTTACATACCTTTTATAGCATGAATTCTAACTACAGAAAGTATTTTCTTGGATATGTCAGTAGCCATATATTCATTTGGGGGTAATTTGTTGGTGGGGGACTAATTAATAAATGAACTTTCAAATTATGCAATTTTGAGATATAGGAAAAAAGGAAACTCATTTTCCTAATAAGCATTTTTGGGGTGTTTTTTATGTTTGTAATACATTTAATTACAGAATTCCTGACCTGCTGAAGCTGTCAATACCATCTTTTAGTAAAAGAACTTTGTAGCAATAAAGTATTTAAGCATATATTTTGTTTCTTTTTAGAGAACTATTTACATACTTAAAACAAAATCTTCTGTAAGAGAATTTCCCTCCTCAGGAGACGAAGTAAAGTTGTCTTGATTTAATGAAAAATTTATGCCCTTTGTAAAACAGTTACTGAATTGAATTGAAAAAATTCTCAATTGTCTTAGGGCAAGACTCTGCTATTAAATTAATTTCATTTAACTGTTTAAAAATCACCAGTATTAAAATAGTTTAATATTTTCAGTCTTGCAATTATTCCAGTTTTTAACATGTAATTGCCCTTGAAGTACCAAGTACCTGAAATACCAAGTGGCTAATGCTGTCAGTAAAGTTGTTATAAATGTTCAAACTTTATACTACTGCTCTTCCTGTACTGTGGTTAGCTTGTTAACCTAGACTAGTCAATAACCTGTCAGGTTATTTAATATCACTGCAACTAGTACAGTGATATTAAATACCCTCTAAATATGTCAAAGAGTGTAATTCTCCAGTTTTCAAAACTCCTTTGTGCATCGCTTAATTAAATTTGTCAAGACTTAAATGAGTGCTCTGATGGCAGGGAGTGCAACATGACTTAAAGTTCGTAAAGTTAAAAGCTAGAATGATCTTCCAGGAAATTCTGGATATTAAATTACAATTATGTCAGTAAATAAGGCTTTAATCTTTCACTTCTTTAGAGACTGAATTGCATGTTCTAAATTTAGGTAGTTCTTCCTTGTTTTCTTTTTTTTTTAACGAAAGGAACTACTCCAAGTTGAAAACTAGAAGATCTGGTACCTAGTTTAGAGATCTTATTCACAAGAAAGCTGGTGATCTTTTTTTTTCTAAGTAATCATAAATTACTTCAATGGGGAAAGTAATTTTCATTAGCCTCATATAAAACTGTTCCATGGACCACTTACTCTTGTAGACAAATAAGTTATAAGTCTTAGATAAAGGAAGTTTAAATTTAGTGAGTTTTTTTAAAAAGCTAGTTGCCTTGAGATAAACCTGTATAGAGGACTTTCAGAATGGACTGAAAGGAAAAAGAAAATACAATACTAATTAACAAATTTTGGAAAAATGTGATAAAATCTGAAGATTGCATTGAGGCTAGAGCTCTTGTGATTAGACTGTATGTCACTGTACATTCATTTTATTGTTTTAATCTATCAGAAATCTTTTATTCCTGTATAGCCATTTTCTATTTTACAGTATGTTTCTTCTGAGAGACTAAATAGAGTCAAAAACAGAGGTCCTATGTTTTGCCTTTTATTTTTTCTAGCTTTTTTAAAAAAGGCTCAGAGGCCTCTGTAACATGAAACATAGACAAGCTTTTTGGAGTTTACCATAAAGGGATATTGGATGAGCAAGTGAGGAAGCAGACACTCAATTTCCATTCTCTTATTCCTCTCAAAATCCAAACTTCTGTGAATATACCTGGTACTGCGCCTGCTGTGATCAGCTCAACTCTACAGAAGTATGATTATGTATAATTTTTTGGAACAGCTTTTCCTTTAGCTTGCAGCTTTTGTTCAGCTAAAATTTCTACAGGGTAGGATTTCTTGTTTTGGAAGTTTCTGATTACTGTCCTGGATACACTGCAGTTGCTGATAGCTTGTAGGATTCTTTTAGGTCACCTACTTTAGCTTATGATATCGCAGTCCAAACAGGTAAAACATCTCCTAGTCTGCAGTAGCTTTTCAGCACTGGTTTCATATTTCTCTTGGATAGGTTGTAGAGAATTATTTTCCCTCCGGTTCATTCCTGTTGTTCCTCTTCAGACTACAACTCTTCCAAGTGAAATGCAAGGGGAGGGTATTATCAGGACAGATGGGCTGCGCAGATGGCTTAAAGATTTTATACATGGTTTCCCATTAATTTTGCCTTTCATTAGAAAATCACTTCCAGGTGAAGTTGTACCCTCTCAGACTCCTTGGGTGCTGTGTTCTAAGGTCTGTGATTTGCCTTCTTTCAAAGCAGGATGCCCTGACACTTTGTGAATTTGGAAATCTTTTTCACCTGCCTAGATGGTACGCCAGTGACTGGTGTTTAGGATCAGAGCAGAGCTCACAAACTTTACATGAACTGAAAATTGCAAAGTAAAGTGTAGTTGCTTTCAAACACACTGACTATTAGTGAAGTGGCTCCAGTTTCACATAACTTCAAAGAAATTGCTTTGTATTTGCCATCAGTTTGGCTGTATATGCCTACATGCTAATTATGCATTGTAGAAATACCTGAATTATGCTCAACAAATCAATTTCTGAAAGGAAGCAGTGGTGGATTTACTAACATGTAGAACATATTTTAGAATTTTTTGGTTTTTATTTCTTTCTATTTTATCATAATTAGTGAGATCTCTTTCACTGTTACATTTTTTATTTTTGATAATCTAGTTCATTTGTCTCTTAATACACTGCTAGAGCCACACAAGAGCAATCTCTTCCAAATAGTATTTAAATAGGTGATCTGTGAGAAATTAATCCTTGCAGTCAACTTTCCACCATTTCTCAAATATTGAACAGTTTGCACCTTTTATCCTTGTCAGTCTGCTTTTACATAAGAGAGATTGAAGAGACCATACTTTTATCTTTTTAATGTTAATCTCTAAAACTAAATTTCTCTCCCTTAGTTGAGTTTTACAGTTTAAGGCAAGTACAAGAAGTCTTCTTTTCTTAGTGTTAAAAGCTTTAATAGAAAAAAAAAAAACATGATTCACCTGCCATGTTTCATTTAGGGATTCATGGTATTTATGTATATGATTCATGGTATTTGTATTTATATATGCATTTTTTAATCAAACACTGATAGTTAATATTTAAATTTTCCTGCTGATTTCAATTGTATATTTTTGTAATCTTTCAGTGTAGAAAGTATTTACAGAGCTTCTAAAACTTCTAGAGTATGTATCCATGTATCCTTATAAGTTGGAGAAAAGAATGGATTCAAAAGCAGTTTTGACATTTCTGTCATCTATACATAGCAGGTTGCCAGTGCTTGTGCATGCTTTATTATGTTCAAACTATGCTTGGAATTGAATTGCAATGCATTGAATGGAAATACTGCATGTAAGAAAATGTCCATGTAATTCCCAATAGTCTGCACCAAATGCCAGTTAACCATATTTGGATTTTTTTAACAAATTTGCTACATTATTATATTTTTTGTTTTTTCATATTTATTTATTTATTTATTTGGTCAGATTTCCACATAGAAGAGGCTGTGGAGTGGACTGGGTTAGACCTCAAATTAGGCCAAGTTTCTGGGTTGGCTCTGGACCCTGAAAATAACCTAGTTGTCTTCCACAGAGGTGATCACGTTTGGGATGAAAAGTAAGTAGAGGCCCTTCCCGAATGGTGAGTTAGAAGGTTGAATTCCTGTGTGCTCTTTATATACCTTCTCAAGAAAAGACAGCTTGAAGTTCTTTTTCCATTTAAAAATTAAGTTCTTTGGCTGAAAGTGCCTTTCAGAGACTCAGAATAGAAATGATGACTGACAATTCAAGATGATGAGTTATTAAGTCTTTAGACAGTAAGAATGTGTCTCCAGGGGAAAAGAACATAGTACATTAGGTCCTTAAACTGTATGACCACATTAGTATGATATTCACTGAGATTAATTATCCTTACCTTTCCATGTCTCTTAGCAGGAATAATTAGCCTGGGTGAATAATGTTTTAGTATGGTATACTACAATTAGTACTTGGGTTTAAGACATGCAAAGCTAGGTCCATTCTTCTTTGTGTTTATATACACTAAAAAAAAGGGATTGTTACAAGGTACTCTCTCAAAACAAACTTTATTCTACTCATTTGATAAAATTTGCTACATTTAGCATCACTCAAACAAAAAAATGTCTGAACTCTAGAATGATGGTCCTTCTAGTGTTTGTAAAATTATATAGTCAGAGGTATATTATTTTATGGACAGAACATTCCAATAAAGAGTACTATCTTTATTTTTACAGTGTTCTTATGTATTTGATTTCTAAAATTGTATATGCGTTTATATGGATACTTTTGAAATTGCAAGAAATACTGGGAGAAAGTAGTACAAGCCTGTAACATATTGTGTAGTACCATTTCAAATATACCCTTTTAAAAAAACTTCTTCCTTTTATTCTGTCTTTTTTTTAAGCATATGTTCTCCATATATATATATATATATATATAGCTATAAGACTAAAGGGTACGGCTGTTTTCAAATCCTGAATAATTCATTTGAAGATAACATCATGTCTGAAAAATAGGACAGTATTCTGAATGTTATGATAAATTATGCTTAGAATAGTGTGAATAGTGTTTCATGAAAGAAAATAAGTTATTTTGGTTTTAAGGTAAACAACATAATGCAGCAGATAAAGCAATCATATGCATCAGTGATATCTCCAGCTCAAGTGTATATAAATACAGACTAAATGATGCATTATACAACTTGTATTACTCAGACTTCAAGTATTGTGTAAAAGCTGGTTTTTTATCCTCCTACTCAGAAACATAAGTGCTGTTCTTTGTGTTGTTGAATAACAAATTGTAAAAATATTTGAAAATAGGCTGATCCTTGTAACATGCATATTTTTGAGTGTCTGGCAATTGAAGTGTACCAACAATCCAGAGCACAAAACTTGAATTTGATATCCAGCGGTGTTGGGAAAGCCTACAGGTTTTAAACAAAACAAAACAAATTCCATAAAACAACAGGTGTGCATGATGAATCAACCATGTTGAGAAACAGACAGAACTTCAGCTTCATTATGCTGTGGCTGCAGAAGAAGACTGGAGTTGTGATATGTAGTCTAGAAATCCATGTATGTACCACCAGTGCTCAGTAACACATGGCCTTCCATAAAGGTAACTAATCATTAAATCCTAGTTCTTGAGGAGTTTTATTCCTAAGTCTTACTTTTTTTCTTCTTTTTGTGGAGCATAGTTAATCAATGTATAGGAAATCTAGTGTTGATAGGGACTTTTAAGTCAGCTGAACTAGAACTCTGTAGGCCTTTATTTATATAGAGTATGATGATTTAAAAATGTGTTTTGAAAACATGCCTGATGTTAAGCTCTTGTTCCACATCTCCTTGCATGGAGAAGAGGCACACAGAAATGTGCTCACCCAGTCATCCTTCCCTTTTTACCTTTGGGTACATATATGGGCATTAAGTTTGTGGTTCCTTTCATTCATTGTGATGAAAAAGGAAGAAGTAACGGGTGTTCTCATTTTTCAAGAAAAAAAAATGATACTTAGAAGGGGTTTATCATGACAGTTGTATGGAGGAGGCATAAGAATTTAGCAGACTTTTAAGTTAACTTTTATCATTAGCTGCAAATACACAGTTAATCAAATATTCCTTACCAAATTGTAAACATAATAAATCAATAGTCTGAAAGCCCAGAATTTATTTTCCATTTCAATGCTTCACCAGCTTAGTATAGAAGGAAATAAAACAGAAACAATCTGTGCTGTTAGGCTTTGCACAAATATTTCCAGTGCATTATTAACATATGCCACAAAAGCTGGATCCTCATTCAGCTTAATATAGCTGGTTGAATGATCTATGCTGTTGCAAAAGGTAACTTCAGTCTACTTTAGAGGTTATGCAGTGACAAGCACTGTAATATGGTAACAGTTTTGCAGTGGCTGTAGCATTCCTTCAGCATATGATTTTAAAAAAATAATCCTCTTAAATAATTAAGGTTCTTCTACAGCATGGTGTCTTCAGTTTCAGAACAGTCTTTGCTGTAAGCAGCATGTATTGTGTGGAATGAAAAAAATTAAAACTATTCAGCTGGCTAAGCAGTGAATCAGCTGGAAGTTATTTTGTATTTTGTGATGAAAAATGTGTGCTATTTATCCAATTTACAAAGAACTTATTAGAGAATGTCAGTTACATTCTTGTTACTGCATTCTTATCTAGGTAGGCAGGCTGAGCATAGTATCACAATGGTGATGGATATTGATCAAGAATAGACCTCAGGGTTGTGCTTTCAGAGGTTATGAGATCAGGTGGTCTGTCTAAATTTACTATGTAGCCCACAAGAAGGATACTAGATTTAGCAAGAAATCCTTTGCATTAGTGGGCAGCAGGGGAGGGATGAGAAGTAAAACATAAATGTGGAATTACATTGGAGTTTAAAATTAGAAGTAGTAGATATGCAGTGGATTTTACCTGTCCTTCAGTATCAAAGTGCAGAACCTATCAGGAAACCATGCTTTGGAGCAATATGACTACTGTGTTTAGTTGTTCTCTTTGTGTGGTTTTGGTCTTGCTGCTTTTAAGCTGGAAGTAGTCAGCATTGTTTGTGTTCTTATATATCAGTTAAAACAAAGGAACATTGCCTGGAAATTAATCTCAAGCACTGGGAAGAAAAGAGTGACTGTGATTTTGTAGCATTCTAGTCATTCTCCTAGAAAAGAAGTTTGACAGGGAGAAGATGAATGGAAGATCACTCCCATAAACTCAAGTTCACTAGAATTTCTCTGCATACCATACCATACCATACCATACCATACCATACCATACCATACCATACCATACCATACCATACCATACCATACCA
>JAWWMN010000349.1:0-14159 GCA_035047745.1 Catamblyrhynchus diadema | reverse complement strand
AAATCAAGCCTTCTGAAACATGGAGTCAGATCCTCATCTCTTCCCTCATCCTAAGACCCCTGTGAACACGGTCACAAAAGATCACTGTGTCCATCACACAGATGGGCAAACTGAAATATTACTGACCATTTCCCTTCCTGAGATAATTCTCCACTCTGCTTTGTGTCTGATCCAAGTGCCCCAACTGCATTTAAACAGCTTGCCCCAAGTTACAGAAGTGGATTGTGCCAGGTCCAGGAATGGGGTTTAGATATCAAAGGCTTCGTCAGTGTGAAATTATCTTTGCCTTTGAGATCACAAGCACTCACTTTACACAGCTGCAGTTCACAAACACAGTGATCAAGGGAACCACAGAAGCCCTAACTGAGGGACCATGGGGCAGTAAAAGCATGGGGTAAATATATGAAAATCAGCTTCTTATGCAAATAGATCCATCTTAATATTCACCCTTCAGAAAGCAGATTTACATATTCAGGATTGCTATTATGAACAAAAGCAATTTATACTTGAATTCAGCAACACCCCTAAAAACTGCAGTTAAACGAATGAAAACAAGAGAATTCTGAGAGAGGAGCACCCACACTTTTGTTTCAGAGTTAGAGCAAAAGCAAAGAGCCTGAGAGGAGTTGCATGCTGAGCATTTCCAAAGGGATGAAGCCCCTGAAGTGCCAGAGCAGCAGAACCTCCACGTTTTGTGTCCCTGGGAGCTGCTGGGGACAAAATTCTCTGGTGGCTCAGCACTTGGTCCTGTTTGAAACTAGAGCAGGAAAGGGAAGAAAGGCAGAGTGGCAGAAAGATGAACTCTACCAAAACCAGATAATTCCCAGTTTTTCTTCTTATTTTAGCTTCAGACAGCTCAGAAAGTGGAGACACGCCTCCCAAAGTGCATGGTTTGCTCAGAGCCCTCTGGCTCCTGGCACCAACTGCATCCTGTCCCTTTTCAGCTCCTGGGGGCGATGGGGTCCTGGAGGGCTCAGATTCACCCCAAAGCCTGCCCAGCCCCAGCCAGAAATGCCACATGAAAAGCTCTCTCCACAGCTTTAACTGCAGCTCAGGCACAAAGCCAGCTCTTTGCACTGCTAACTAACAATTTCTTCTGAATTTCATAGAAACACAGCAACTGTTTGGTTCAGAGTTTGAGCAAAGGTTTACATTGTTTTCATTTTTATTAATTTTATTCCAATTTCTTATGCTCTTGCAGTGTCAGGACTGAAGAAATCGCCTTATTCCACAAAACCTTCAGGGGTTTCTGGAAGAAACTGCTTTAAACTTTACCCTTGTAATTTAACTTGCTGGCCAAATCCTTTGCTTGCTTTAGAGTTTTCTCCACATACATTTCTCTGCACCTCTCCCAGCCTTCCATAAACCAGCCATTTGTCTGTCAGCCTTTTCCTGCTCTCAGTGCTCTGATCATACAGCGTGATTTTCTCAGATGAAATACTTTGATTTAAACAGATACCTACTGAAGAGAGGTCTTGTACAGCATTGAGGTTTCATTAAAATCAGGATTAATCAGAAATGTAAAGGCCAGATTAAAAGAAAAAGGAAAGACAGAAAAAGAATTATATTTACAGGACTGAAAATAACCAATTATTGTCAAGGCAGCAATTCCCTTGTCTGGTGATTTTTCTGTGTACAAGGGCAGCCTCAAGTGCTGCCAGGCAGGAAATGGAGAAGGGGCCTGGTGGGGACCCTCTGAGGGTAGCCAGGTTCCTGGAATCAATAATTCCATACAGTCTGAGGACAAGACAAATCTCACTGGGAAAAGGCCACAGTGCTGTGATTAATTCACAAATATCCAGCTCTAACTCCCCCAGTGTCAGCCTGAAGGTACCAGCCACATCCTGGGGGTTGTCTGAAGCCATTTCAGATTAGCCAAATGGCATCTCACCATTAATTATTTTTTAAAAATGTAGAATGTGAAATGAACATCTCTAATTTCCTATTTAAAAAAACAGCTCCTTTTTCTCAATCAATCTGAATCATTCAGTCTACTTGAAAAGGCAAATTACTGCTTGATTGTAGGGTAATTATTCTGGTGGAGATCACTTGAATGACTGCACTGTAGTCTTTGACAGGCAGTCTCTGTTATTTGAACACTGATGTTATTTAATTAAAGGATGAAAAATATCTTGGGTGCTTCAGAACAAAAACTCATTGCCATGAATAAAAAATATGAGTGCAGAGTTTATATTTTGAAAAATAAATTCCCTCCTCCCAGAAATGTTACATCTAAGGAAAAATAATACAGAACTCATTAGCAAGAGCTCATTATGGAGACTGTGACTGATGCTCTGGGTTATTATAATCAGATTAGTATAATAATCTATTTAATCCAGCTCCATGACAGTTCTGTACAGATTATTTTGAATACTTCAGCTGGCTGTGCTAAACCCACTGAAAAATTCTTCCAATTACACTGACTAGTGTTAACTTAAAAAGAAAATGTTTACTGTGTTAAAAATAACCCTTTCAGCATTTAGGAAAAAAATCCCTTTATTTATATTTATATTGTCATTCTTCACATTTTGAGTCATGTCTCAAGATCAACTAAAGAAGGCCTTATTGTGGTGCCAGTGATATAAATCCTGGGAGTTTATGCCAATACTTTTTTGTCATATTTTATTGGAACTGACATTTTTTTGGACGCAGCTTGCACAATGACTTATGAGTTTAATTTGGTTTCATTTGTTTTGCTGTTTAAAATAAATTAAGACGAGGGCGTGGGGGATTTATTGTCCCTCACGATGCTTATTTACTGATATTGTGCAATGTGAATTCACATTTAGTTGCTGTTCAGCTGTGCCACCTTGCCTTGCCCAGTGCCCCAGTCTCCCCGGGATGGGTCAGTTCTGTCCCGGCAGCTGCTCCAGGCTGTGGTCTGGGTTCAGGACAGAATAAAGCTGACCACACACTGATGGTTTAGTGTGGCTGAGGGTGCCTGTGCAGGGCAAGGACTCCTCACCCGCCCCTGCAGCCCGGGGCAAAGGGGCTGGGACAGGCTGGGCAGGAGGGCTGAGCGCAGAGCAGCAGCTGTGCCTGGGCGAGATGGCTGCAGAATGCATGACCCATTCATGGCACGGCTCATTTGTGCCCTGAAACATGGGAAAACAGGGCCAGCTAAGGCTTAGAGGGGCTGGCAGGTCTGACAGAAAAACAGTGACAACAGCAGAGAGATCACACAATTATCAAGGTTGGACAAGACCTCCAAGATCATCAAACAGATTCAAGTCCCAAAATACCATCATTCAGGGGGAAAAAAGTGACTTTGCACTGATGTTGCTGACAGCAGAAGTCCTCCCCTTCCTGGTGGTTCTCTGGGGGCACAAAGTGCCCAGGAAGGGGCAGCAGGGTGGACGCTACAGAGGGGTGAAATTTTTTTTTTTAATAGCAAAATACCCTCAAAACTTGACTACTGTAAGTATAATGTTACATGCTTTTGTTGTGTTTTTGTCGTGAAATAGTTCACCAAAACCCCAGATGTTTGGGGGTTTAGGAGCCACTGGAAGAAAGGGCTGCTGGCCCTTGGGGAGCTCAGGGGTTATAGCACAGAAAGGCAGGAGCCTTGCTGGCAAGCACAGGTACATGGCAGTCACACAACTGCCAGGGCACAGCTTGTTCTGAGGGCTCAGCAAAAGAGGAGAGGCACGAAAGAGAAGGATAATTTAAAAGGTGAGTTCAGTCATCTCTTTTTTTGTCGATAAATAAGGCTGATGACCATCCAGACAGAGAACACCACTACAATTAAATGATCAAATATTAACAACCAGAGTTGTTTAGGAGCAGCAGTGACTTCTGGTGCTCTGTTAACAACCCCAGGACAGGCACTTAGTCCTCCCAGCCAGGAATGAACTCCTCAAAGAGGCAACTGAACTAAAGTTAAAACCTCTAAATGATTGCCTGTAAAGTTGACGGTTTCTGGCACGACAAGTTTCTGATGAAGCAAACACTGATGGCAGGAATGTTCTGCTGTTCTACAATAACACTGCACTCTGCCACTGCAGCAGAGCTGGCTATTGATTGAGGCTTTCATAGAGGAAACACAAAGCA
Source organism: Catamblyrhynchus diadema (assembly GCA_035047745.1). Classification (NCBI taxonomy): domain Eukaryota; kingdom Metazoa; phylum Chordata; class Aves; order Passeriformes; family Thraupidae; genus Catamblyrhynchus; species Catamblyrhynchus diadema. Next base: position 10,109 of record JAWWMN010000349.1, on the reverse strand, counting down.
ATTCTGGTGCAGGAACAGCAGAGCACCTCAGGGCCAGGGATGCAGACAGAAAAGGCTGTGGGGCCCCAGCACATTCTCAGCAGCTGTACTTTGTTCTTTTAAATCATGTTTCAAAGCACTTCATGAATCCATCTCCAATATGGATCAGATAAAACCAACCTTAGGATAATACTTTAACAGAAACTGAATTTATACCTAGGAAGTAACAGGTCCAGTATAACTTTTACACAAGGCTTCTTACCAGCTCCTCATTTCTAAAATAGCCTTCCAAGGAAGGCTCAAACACCTTTCCCTCATCTGGGGGTCACCTTGTACAACAGCCTGCTGTTCTCTGTGCCCGACAGTGACTGATTTATTGCCATCTCTGCCTGGTTTGTCCCACCTTCCAGCCCTTTCCACCACGTCCTGCATTACTTTACTGCTCAAATAACCACTTCACCTTCACCCCTTTCTTCATGCATTTGGTAAACAGCAAACCTCGAACTTTCACACAGGTGCTTTGGAACACCTTAGACCTGTTTGGCTGTTGTGAGAGGACATTAAATGTCCTGTTTGCCTCTGAAAGAAGGAAAGCAAGCAGGACTCAGCCTGCTGGAGAGCTGAGAAAGGGCAGGACATTGGGAACTGCTGACACCTGAAACTCCAGACAGAAATATGGTCACTGATCAGTGCAAATGCATTCAGCTGCTGGCCTCTGCATATATTTCTCTTTGTTATGTTGCTTTTCACACAGTTTTGGCCTTGTACAGTTGCTGCACCCTACTGGGTCTTATTTTGCATTCTATTATTCCTTCAGTCCTATCCATCTCATAATTTCATACAGATGGCATTGAAGAGGCTGATTCATCTTGCAGTTTATCAACCCAGTGCTCACCTAGCAGCAGGGATTGATTACAATACCCCATTTCTCCTAAATTACCTTGCTTACCCAGGTATTGCCCCAGATCTGTCCCCCACAGACCTGCCTGCTGTGTCTGCCAAGCACCACAGACAACAAATGCTCAGCTCCTTCCCTTGCTTTGCAGGTGTGGAAGGGAACCTCCTGCTTGGTGTGAAATGTGGTGCCAAACAGAAAAAAAAAGGGGTTGGTGCTGCTCTGAGCAGGCACTCAGAGAGGTAAACTCAGGCTGCAGGGTGGTCAGTGTCCTGGGCAGAGTCAGCAGAATCCAATCCATCTCCTCACCATTTACCCCTGCAGACAGTGCTCTGTGCTCTGTGCTGTGCCCGAGCCAAGTGATGGCTCACATTGATCCAGGCCAGAGCCTGGCATGCAGCTCAGGAATGGAACCTGGCTTTCATGGAGAGAGCAGCCAGGAGGAGACTGCAAACCAACTGATTCTGACTTCTCAGACCGGCACACCAAACTCCATGGGCACGCTGTCCCAGGTGAACTAAAACGTTATGAGAACACTTTGCTAAACTCCTTCAGAACAAACCAGCCTGGAGCAGCCTGCATCCTGCTCTGCCATGAGGCCACAGCGGCTGAGTGAAGATCTGACACCTTCACTTGCAGATATTCCCAATTCTACCCCAATTCTCACAGCCCCACTCCCTCACCCAGAGCTGAGTGAAGATCTGACACCTTCACTTGCAGATATTCCCAATTCTGCCCCAATTCCTACAGCCCCACTCCCTCACCCAGAGCTGAGTGAAGATCTGACACCTTCACTTGCAGATATTCCCAATTCTACCCCAATTCTCACAGCCCCACTCACCCCAGAGCTGAGTGAAGATCTGACACCTTCACTTGCAGATATTCCCAATTCTGCCCCAATTCCTACAGCCCCACTGCCTCACCCAGAGCTGGAGGCTCCTCCAGAGCTGGTCCCCCCACAATGGAGCCCTGCAGGAGATGCAGCCAGGTCTCCCCTGCCTGGACAGCTCCTGTTATCCCACAGAACCAGGGCTGGTGTCTGGGGAGTGTGCCACAGCCTGTTAAATTCCAGGGCTTGGCCTGAAATAAGGGAAAATGATGGATGTCCTGCTGTCTGCAGGTGAACAGAGCACTGTGGATATATCAGTATATTACACAAACTGCCACCTCTTTGGCAGCTGGGTTAAAGAAACCCAAGCAATAAAAATGAGGTGGGAGCAGGGCCAGGGAGAAGTTCATGAGGAGGTGCAGAGCTGCCTTTCTGTGACATCCCAGCTGTATTTCCTTCTCAAGGAAAGTGAAGAGTCCTCTCTCATTACAAGGGCTGGAAGAGGCAAAATTGGCCCAGAAGAGTTGCCCTGATTGTTTTTCTTTCTGGCCTGAAGGATGAACAATACAAGATGACAAACAAAGAAGCAACAGATGTTTCAGTGCCCACTTGGAAAGTCAAGACATTCACAAACCCTGAGAGACTAAATAAGAACTGCAGCACTGTGATTCATCTTCCACACCATAACCCAGGCTTCATGCTCCCTCTTATTTCCCCAGCTTTGTATTTAAGTGCTCACCTCCCCTGTCCTTCTTAAACCAACAAAAAACCTTACAGACTTTGTTGCCATCCCACATTCAACCAAGAGCCCCTGGGGACTGAACGTCCTGGAAACAAACTGGAAATCTGAAATTCTTTGTACCTTGAGATGATCTCTCGTTACAATTCCAACCACTGGAAAACAAAGAACAATATGGAATGGGCAATTATTTAAAATTCCTTCATTACCAAGGGGCCTTTTTTCCCCAGATGTTTCAGTCCAGGCTGAGTGCATTTCCTGCACACCACTGGAGAATCTGACTCTGGCCACCACGGGTGGTCTGAGACACTTGTGAAAAAGGCAGGATTATGTCACAGTGAAAAGTGCTTTGTTTTACAGGCTCACCCTGAGCAACCTCTTTGCAGAACAAGATAGAAATATCTAATTCTCATGCAACCCCTCCTCTGCTGAAGTCCATATAAGCTCATGCCAACAGGAGACAGAAAAGCTTTCACTCTCTGTTCACAAAGCAGAGCAGGCACTGCAGCTCAGCTGTGCCCCTGCACTTTCCTGGGGGTGATTTTCACTCCTGGCCCATCCAGAGCTGCACAGTTCAGCAGGTTCAGTGATGCTGGGCTGTGTTTAGTTTGTTGAACACCCATTTCCAGTGATAACAGAGATCACCTCCTGGTGCTCCCACCCAGGCACAGCCCTGCTGCAGGCACTGCCTCATTGCTCACATTTGCTCCAGGTCTGCAGCTTTTGTGGCTGGCACGAGCAGGACAGAATGAACCCTGGAAAGTACTTACACATACTACACCAAAGGAATGTAGGGCAAGGACTGAATTATAAACCAGAGTGACTTTAAATGAAATAACAGCAGGTTGTGATGGCTGTTTGATATGGCTGTTCAGGATCTGCCTTCCAAGGCATGGCAGAGGAACAGGAGGCAGATGTGGGACAGGCGAAGGAGGTTCCTGCCTTGCCTGGAGGTTTGTTAGGATATCCCAGGTGGGGACTGCACTCCTCCTGCTCCCAGCTCTCCAAACTGCTCCTCCCTGCCTGGAGCCCAGCAAACCTGGTCACCTCCACCCAGGGCAGGCAAGGAACCAGCGTCCCAATCCTCTGTGACATCTGAAAGTGATCATTTGCCTGCCAGCCCTGCAGGAATGCTTCCCACAGGAATAAGGAATTTTGTGAGGGTTATAAAAAGTTACTGGCACTACAACGTGCTATCACTGTGGTATAAATTACTGATGTGCTGTCAGCCAGGGGCCAGCCAGGACAGCAGCCAGAGCCATCCCCTGCTCTGCAGGGCTCTGTGGGCTCCCTGGGCAGCCTCAGCCTCATCTCGGGGTCCTCCCCAGCAGGGACAGACTCAGGGCAGAGAGGGGTAGAGCACCAAGCTGCAGCCCCACATGCTGCTCACAGCACAGCAGCACACAGGGCTTTGGGCACTTTTGTCCTTCTGCCAATAAGATTTGCAGTGTAACACCAATTTTCATCAATAGAGAACAGAGCTGCACTTCTGCCACACTCTCAAATTAAATAGAGTACTCTAGAATACACTTATCTATATTTAGTTCCCAAAATATAAGCTACTTACGCTCTCATCAGACCATATGTTTAAGCTGCACAGTTTTTTTTACAAGTGCTCTAAAATTTACCCTTATTTTTAGCTTATGTTTTCTCGGAGTTGGCAGACGTTCTGTCACAGGAGATGTTATGTACAAAATGTGAAATATTAAATATTGCTCTGTGTGCTGTCCTTCAGAGCCCTCAGCTGAACGTGGCTGAGCCACCTCCCAGCCAGCTCAGCCAGCCCAGCAGCAGCACAGGGAGGGGACACTGGGACAGGGAGGTGGGACAGGCACAGAGAGATGGCACTGGCACAGAGAAGTGGCACTGACAGAGCGAGGGGGCACAGGGAGTTGGCATTGACACAGAGAGGGGGCACTGGCACAGAGAAGTGGCACTGACAGGGAGGTGGGACAGGCACAGAGAGGGGACACAGAGAGGGGACACTGACATGGGGAGGGGACCCTGGCACAGAGATGATCCCTCCCTGCCCCGAGCCAAGGGCAGCGTTCCCGTTCCCTGCTGGCATTGCAGGCTCAGCCTGGCTCCTGCTGCTCCTTTACCTGGCCAAAAGCAGCATCCCAGCCCCCACCCCTCCCCAGGAGCTGTGGGACTGCAGGGACACTCAGCTCTGGGGGCTGCAGCCTGCCACAACGTGCAGCTGGGTGACACACCTTCATCTCCTGCCCAGAGACCCCACTCGGGGCTCTGGGACAGTGTCCTGCACTGACAATCATTGCACAGACAATCACCCCAGGGCTCTGGGACAGTGTCCTGCACTGACAATCATTGCACAGACGTGCAAATCATCCCAGGGCTTTGAGACAATTCCTGCACAGACAATCATTGCACAGACAATCATTGCACAATCACCCCAGGGCTCTGGGACATTGTCCTACACCGACAATCATTGCACAGACAATCATTGCACAGACGTGCAAATCATCCCAGGGCTCTGAGACAATTCCTGCACAGACAACCATTGCACAGACAATCATTGCACAGACAACCACCCCAGGGCTCTGGGACACTGCCCTGCACAGAGCAGTGCCAGGCAAATGAGAGAGGCTGCAGCTCAGGCTGAGCCCATTCATTTTGTGTGCAGGGCTTGTCATCACGTCCCACTAGTTTGGAAGCTCCAGCCCTGTCAAAGATCCATCAGTGCTTCCAGGACACATTTTTATTTTCAGGGCTCTATAGCTCTCGGCTGAAATGTCACATTTGTGGTATCATCAAAACATATAAAACCTGGTTCAGTCATGCAGGAAGGAATATGGGGAAAATAAAGGACTTTTATAGTATCATTCCCTTTTAACTTTTTCTCTATCTTTCTAAATGCATTCCTTAGGCTTAGAAAACTGCACACTACAGAAAATCCAAAATGGGGCAACTTTTCCTCAGCAGCTAATCCAAACTCCTGTCATTACAAATATCAATCTCCATATCTCATCTGGGCAGCCTCTACACCAGGCACAAGGAGCACCTCTGGTTCCCTAGTGCATCCCAAGTGCTCCCCCAGGAATGTTCCAGCAGGGAGCTCCCCTGGCAGGGCTGCTCTGCAGCCAGGCAGGACACACAGGGAGGGCTTCAGATGAGAGGTTTCCTGCTCCAGGTTCCCTTACCAGCCACGACAAATAGGAAAAATTCAGCCAAAGCCTTTTAACAAGTGCTCTGGTGTGAGAGGGTCTACAAGACTTGCACACCAGCAGATATCAGGGTGAAATGTGTGAGCAGGAAAGGGTAAGGGAAAAGCTGCTCTTTGAGAAGAAGCACTGGAACAGAGCCCTTGTGTTGATTAATTGCCTTTAAACATTTGATCACTATATGTAATCCAGTAAATCTCCAAGTGTTTCAACATATCTGTAGTGAAGAGAGTCAGGCAATTATGTATAAAACATCCAAAAAATAGTAGATACCTAGGAAAAAAGGTCACAGCTTCCTTTTTGGAGTCTGCCTTCCAGGAACAGTCTTCTGTAACCACTTAAAATTTGCTGCTCTGTTAAATATTCTTGCCAGTACATTTATTTTCTGCAGGCTAGTTCGTAGTTGCAGGAAGAAAATTCAGAATTTTTTTTTTCCTGAAGTGGAAGAATATTTATGTGTGGTTTTGAGTTTTTTTAGACAATATATACTGAGTTCTAACTTTCCTCAAGAGAAAGCCAGAGAACGAGCTCAAATATGCAAATCTACTTCTGGGATATACAAAATAAGCAAATAGAGAGAAGTAAGAAGCTAATCAACAGTCTGAAGACTATGAAAAATCAAAATACACAATATAGAAATATACTACATACTGAAGTTATGCTTTTGTTCCCTTGGGTACAGAATTTACCACAATAAAACTAAGTCTCTGCAAATTCTTTATAAATTTTTTATGGGAAATTCTTCTATCATTCCTCAGGTTTTATGTTCACAGGACATATTTGGGTCTGATGTTTGTATGGTTCACCGTGAAATACATTATTTAAAGTGACATCATGTACTTCAAGGTGGTTAGATAAGTGTAAGGTCACTTGTTCCTTAAAATAATGATCAGTGTTAATAACGCATTTTGGAGGAGCTTGTTCCCTCCACGCTGCCCTCAGAGGATTTTGTGGGGTTTGATCCTGAACTGTTTGCACACAAATTCCCTTTTCATCCCCCAGCTGCCTTTGCATCCCCGTGCATTTCAGCCCTAGAGAGAAACCACAAACGGAACCGAGGCAGGAGATGGCCGGCAGGGGGAATGCCGGCAGGGGAAGGGCAGGGCTGGTTCTGTCACACACAGAGCCCTGGAGCTGGTCCCAGGCTCCAGGAGCCCCCACGTGCCCCAGGAGCCCCCACGTGCCCCAGGAGCCCCCACCTGCCCAGGGCTGCCCCCACCTGCCCAGGTGCAGCCCCTGAGCCTGGCTCAGCGCAGCCCTGAGCAGGAGCAGAGTGAGCCCAGCCTAACCCGAGCCAGGCTCAGGGAGGACGAGCTGCCAGCCTTGGTCTCTTGCAGGAGCTCAGTGCCCAGGGGATCTGAGCTCTGATTATGGAAATCCACCCTGGCAGCTGCTCCCAGAGCAAAGCCCTGCCAGTCTGCAGCACAGACAGGCTTGGTGCTGGGTTTCCTTGAGCCACATCAGATCGTTCCCCGGATGGTTCTCCTCCTCACCCACACCTCCTCTAGCCCTCTAACACTCTGTCTGACTCCTGGCAGATTTGCAATGTAAATATTCCTGCTGCTCAGAGGAATTTACATCCAGCCCAGGCAAGCTGTGCCAAGGAGAAACACGTGGAGCTGTCACAGCTCCTTGGTGACAGTTCAGGAGGACTCAACACTGCAGGCAGGACCAAGAAAGGGAACATATCAACCACTCATCAGACAACTTCACTCCAACAGTTAAAGCTTCAAAGCTTTGGCGTGCCTCTCTGGAATAATTCCCTCATCATGGTGCATTTTCCCTGCCCTGCTCTCCAGGCTTGCAGCAGCCACATTTCGGGAAGTTTGGGGCATTTTGGAAGTGCAGTGGCTGTGCAATAACCTGGGAATGTCCTGTTAGTCCAAACTGGCACCATTTCACTCACCCCTGTGAGCTCTGCTGGCTGGCTCCACATGAGAAACTGGTCCCACCAAGCTGGAGCCCATTTCTATAACGATGGAGCCCATTTCTATAATCATGGAGCCCATGTCTATAACGATGGAGCCCGTTTCTATAACGATGGAGCCCATTTCTATAATCATGGAGCCCATTTCTATAGTGATGGAGCCCATTTCTATAACGATGGAGCCCATTTCTATAACAATGGAGCCCATTTCTATAATCATGGAGCCCATTTCTATAACAATGGAGCCCATTTCTATAGTGATGGAGCCCATGTCTATAATCATGGAGCCCATTTCTATAATCATGGAGCCCATTTCTATAATGATGCTTTCTCCCCACTTTGAGCAAGAACAAACAAAAGCCTTTGACTAGGAAATAGATCATGTCAATGCAAAGAGTTTCACGTACCAAAACCAATGGAAATCAGGACTCCAACACTGAATAAATCTAGGGGAAAAGTTTTGTATGACTCACAAAACAACCATGACACAGAAGGTGAAACTGAGAAATCAGAGGTTAGAAGAAAAACTCAATACTGTTCGAGTTTTTTAATTACTTGGAGTGCAAATGAATAGCATTACATTGCAAAGCTGACTTTCTTGATAGAGAAAAATCAATGCAGTTCTGAGGGCCTTTAAGTAATACTCCTAAAAAATTACCATATCCCTGCCATATGAAAAAATGAAGAAAACTTATTTTTAGGTTGAGGTGGAAAAAACCACAAAGAAACAAACAAAAAAGCTTTCTCCCAAATCTGACATGCCAAATCTTTTTGAGAGTAGAATTGGCATCCCTAAGGACAAATGGGAATCAGTAAGATTCCACCAGTGTGGCTGAATAATTACAAAATCACTCAGGACAAGTAAATTCCCTGGTGTGTCTGGTGCTTTCTCCAAAGTTATTCTTTTGCTGGCTATTCAAGCTGTATTTGATGTCAATTATCATAGCAGACAGCAACAAGAAATGAGGAATACAGACAGCGCTGGCTCCTGGAGCTCTTGCTATTGAAATTATTTAGAACATCCTCAGGCAAATAAGAATTCTGCTGTAAAAATGCTGACAAGGAGCAGCATAACTCACACACAGTTTGCTGTGAGCCCGTCTGAAGTGCCAAGGGATATTTTTTTCCTTGCAGGTTGATTAATTAGCTACATCCTTGGGCAGTCAGTTCATGCACTGCCTGCCTGAGAGCTGGGCAAGGGAGAAGTGGCTGCAGTGCCCTGTGGGCATGGAGAGCTCAGCCTGGGGCTGTGTGTGCCAGCCCTGTAGGCATGGGAGAGCTGGCAGCAGTGCAGCACTGGCAGCAGTGCAGAGCTGGCAGCAATGCAGCACTGGCAGCAGTGCAGAGCTGGCAGCAGTGCAGCACTGGCAGCAGTGCAGAGCTGGCAGCAATGCAGAGGAAGGAGCAATGCAGAGGAGGGAGCAATGCAGCACTGGCAGCAATGCAGGAATGGCAGCAATGCAGAGCTGGCAGCAGTGCAGGACTGGCAGCAATGCAGCACTGGCAGCCCTGCAGAGCTGGCTCAGCCCCTCCAAGGCAGCTCCTCCCTGTCCTGCCAGGAATTGCTCTGAGCCAGCCCGAGCTGCCTCCTCAGCTGGGAAGTACTCTACTCCTCTTTTTGTGTCAAAAAGGGAGAATCCCTCCTCAGCAGCTGCTCATTTCCTGCCAGAACAACAACCCCAATCCCTCCTGGCTGTAAATGTCATTATCCATCTGGAGAGCAGTTCCAGTGCCTGGGGGAGTGGGCAGTGCAGAGGGAACAAACCCCAAATGTGCCATCTCCTCCTCTCTGAAGTGTCAGTGCTCTGCCCTTCTGACTCAATGGAGAATTCCTTACAGCAAGGATTTCACTTGCGTAACACAGTGCCAAACTTTGCATTGATTTTAAAATCATGAGCTGGATTATTATTGTTTCTTTTTGCTTCATTGTGGAACATTCTGCAAGAGCCACAGTTTGAATTGTATTTTAGTCCAGTTCTCTCTGTCAAAGTCCATCCACTGAAAAATTCTACCTTTGTTCTGCAGATGTGGGCAAAATTCACTGTTTTTCCTCAATCAATAAATTAGCCAACACTTAACTTGCCATAAAAATTAATTGGCTCCACATTGATTTGCCTCTCTCAGGGTAGCACCAATATTTGTGTACCAACGGGAATTGCTTCTTCCCTCGTTTTATTTTCTTATCAGCAATGATGTTAAACAAACCCCAGGTGTGGCCTGGCCAGGAACAAGAGAGACAAGAAGGGGAAGTTGGGGTGAGTTTTCAGGCAAAATCCCACTGCCTCATTAAAAGCTCAGTGAGAAGGGACAAGTGAGGGGCGGTTTGTGAACGAGGCTGAGTTTGGGGAGAAGGTCTGAGGTACCTGCAGGGCAGCATCCCCAAATGCTGAGATGTTCCTGCAGGACAGCCAGGAACAGGAGAGGAACTGGGAGAGCCAGGAACAGAGTGAGAGAGGGCACAAGGAACAGGAGGCGGAAGTGGCGGAAGTGGCGGGAGGAAGTGGCGGAAGGAAGGAAGTGGCGGACGGAAGGAAGGAAGGAAGGAAGGAAGGAAGTGG
>JAWWMN010000348.1:0-14206 GCA_035047745.1 Catamblyrhynchus diadema | reverse complement strand
CTTTCTGAATTTGTCATCTTTTTCAGAGCGGTGAAAGAGTGTTGCCATCTGGTATTGTTCATTTTGTGTGCTGGGGGGTGCTGTGCCTGTTCTTTCCACTTCTCTCCGAGGAATCTTTCCCGAACCGGTTGGGTGGAGGGGCCGTGTAGGTTTGCCTTCTGGAGGGGCTCCCCTTGGAGGCTTTCTCCCAAATTTGCCTTAAACCAGGACAGAAACAAAACTCGTTACTCCGGAAACCGCTCCGTTCCCGCCTACAAACGAGACTTCAACTCCCCCGAGCGGCTCGACTCAACTCTACCCCTGCCCCCGCCGCAGCAGAAGCGGAGCCACCGCCGGGGAGCGCGTCCCCGCCCACAGCTCTCACATTCCCGGCCCCTCTGGGCGGCATGGGCGGGCCCAAGGGCGGCGAGCAGGCCGGGCCGCGGTCCCGAGCTCCACCCTCGCCAGACCCGGGGTAGAGCGGTGGCAGAGCCCAGTCCATCTCCTGGCCGCTGCCGGGCTAACAGTCGGGGCCGCTCGGCCCCTCTCAGAGCGGCTGCTCCCCCTTCCCTCACGGGGGACGCGGTCTCCCCGCTCGCGGTACTGCCCCGTGACTTTCGGCCGGAGTTTGGCCCCTGCCTCATAACCCAGGGAAAAAACTCCGCAAAATTTCTGCCTTTCTCACAGCAGAAGCTGAGCCCCTCTCCGAACGGGCCTGCTTCGCCGGCTGAGGTTTAGGACCTACCTCCCTCTCCACAGACGGAGCAGGGGCGGTGGGGGCCTCTCCCCCGCCTTCCGCCGTGGCGTGGGCCGAGCCCCCCCGGCCGCTCCGAGGATCTGTCCCGTTTATGCCCAGGCGAGCCTCACATTCAAGACCCGCACGTGTTAAACACGAAATAAACTAGCACAGTCATGCTTCACCAACAATCTCAGCCTGTGGTACATTCACGCACTCACGCCCCGCTTTCCCCTCAGCTGAGCTAGGGCGGTTTGGAAAATCGGGGGACGAAACAGAGCTTTGAGAAAGCGCTCCAGAACCAGGTCCCCTCCGCAGGACACGGGTTTTCCTGACATGCTGGTAATTACTGACCTTGCACAGGTGCACAATAAACGCACAGATTTACAATACACAAATCAGATTTTTTCCCAAGTGTATGAGGGGAGGCAGATGCCTACTAGTCTAGAACTGCTACCAGACTTGAGACAAGAAAATGTTGGTAGCCACTGAATAAGTAACTTTGAGTTAGCATTTAATGTTTGGGGAAAAAAAAAAAGGATTCTGAAGTCTGGAAGAAGTCTGAAAAGAAAGTGACTGTACCATTTTGCTCCAGTCAATATTATTAGTACCAAGATAGAAGTGAAACTTCTGATAGAGCTGGTGAGTGCCCTGGCTTTTTATCAGTGGTGTGGACTGTAAAAGGAAGAGATAAGAAGTTCCCAGGGATGCACAGATAACTGCAAGGAAAGGACCTTTGTTCAGCAAAACTGTTCAATTCATTGTTCATTCCATAACTCTCAGAACTCCATGAACGTTGCCTGGGGAGGGACAAGCCCAGAGCTGTGTTCCATTTAGTGAAGCTTTAGTAGCCACATTACCCATAGTAATCAATAACAAGGCACTAAGGGAACCAACCCTTTTTACAATTGGTGTAATGAGATGGAAAAATTGTCAACATCGCTACTTAGACTTTTTAAAGGCCTGTGACAGAAAAGAAAAACTCTCTTCATCAACAACAGCCTGTTGAAGGGTTTTTTTTTTAGATTGTTTAAAGCTTTTTTCTTTCATTGTCAGAAGTGTCAGATCCTTATTCTGCATCCATAATTTGAAACAGCTGAATATTTTCTCATCACAGTGTGCTAGGAGACTAAAAAACCACATACACAATAGACAATAAAGCCTTGAAAAAATTATTTGAATGTACCTAGACAAATTCTGTGACTGTGATTTTTTTCTTCTTCTTCAATAGGGGAAGTGACACACTACACTAAAATTGCTTGTTATCTGTTTTGGAGATCCCGATAATTCCAAAATGCAGGAACTGAAGCAGAACTGAAGGAATGCACCAGCTGGTAAAGCACAAGGCACTGGTGTGTTGGTGAAGAGCTGTGTTGTTAAAATGTGGGCTCAAAACTGGAGGATTAACTTGCCTTGCACATCTGCAGGGGAAAATGGCTCATAGCCAATAGTAAAATATGCTTATAGAAAAAGATGCAGGATGAAATTAATGGGACAAAATTCAACTCAAGGCTAGAAGGAAAGGGAACTTGGTATTTATTTTAAATACAACCCATTTCAGTCCCTCATGTTGAATCTGATAGATTTCACCCAGCTGTGTTTTCACACCCATGTGCTCACAAGCACCAAGAAGCCCATGCCAAAGCAGCTACTCCAGGCAGGCTGGGGGTCCCCATGGGAGAAAAGGAATGGTGACCCTTGAGTCTCAAGTGCCATGTGTCTGGGGTTCTTCCTTGGCAGTGGAAAACTTGTTCATTGTGCTGGTTTGGGCAGGCATGGGGTTAATTTTCTTCACAGCGTCTGGTATGGGGCTTTGTTTTTGATTTGTGCCTGACACAGTGTTGATAACTCAGGGATGTTTCAGCTGTTGCAGAGCAGCCCTTGCAGAGAGTCAAGGCTTTTTCTGCTCTCAGCCCACCAGGGAGCAGGCTGGGGGTGCACAAGGAGTTGGGAGGAGGGGACACAGGCGGGACAGCTAATCCCAAATGGCCATAGGGACATCCCATCCCATATGACAGTGAACTCAGGAATTGATCTGTAGGGGAGGGAGGTCAGCTGGAGCAGCAGTTGCTTGGGGACTGGCTGGGCATCTGTCACTGATGAGCAATTAGGCTTTTGGCAACACTTTTCTTGATTTAGGGCTTTTTTATCTTTGCTTGCCTTTTTTTAGCTTTTTAATTTTTTTTTTTTCTGTCTGTTTGAAGGTGGGCATGGTGGTGATTTGGGTTTGTTTTTTGTTGTTGTTGTTGTTTTATTTGGCAAATTATGTTTATCTCAACCCCACAAGTTATTGCATTTTTACCCTTCCAGTTCTCTCCCCTATCCCATTAGGAGGGGGATGACCAGGTGCCTGTGTGGGGCTGAGCTGCCTGCCAGGGTTAAATACCAGATAAAAATACCCGAGCCACCCAGGTATTTGTATCCATCAGCTAGTACAAGGTGATGTTCCAACATAATCTTGCTTACCTCATCACCCATAAATCGTAGGGAGGGTTGTTACCTGTGTGTGTTTCCTCATTTCAGTAACTCTTTGGCCTTTTTCCATGCTGGGGTAAGAAGCAGTAGGCACACACTATGCTGGAACCCTGCTGCCATCCTCCTGCTATTAGACCTCGGGTCCTCTGCTGACAAGTCATCCTACCATGGCCTTATCAGAGCTCAGTCCTCCTGGTCTTGATGTAAACAGCACATTCCTCAGCATTTACTAGTTTAATTGCTCTTAGTCATGTCCTCAGTTATCAATTCATGCTGTTCCTTAAAACTGTGCTGCTGCTTGTGCTTTCACATAAATAATTCTCACTTATACTTCATTCAAACCATTTGTAATGTCTCTGTTTCAGCTCCCCGGAGCAGTGTGACATGGACAGGTCTTTATAACAGACCTATGTCCAAATGTTGAAGTGCAGCCTGGCAAATAGTTTTAGAGACCATTGACAGAGTCTTTCTACAAGATTTCCCAAACCTATTGGTGTCATAGTGGTATTATTCAACATTTTCACTGGTATTCCAGAAACAAATGTGACAAAACCCTGCCTATTTAAGTTGCATGTAAACAAAGGTCAGTCTCTTCTGTTTTAATTGCACCATACCTCTAAACATATTATGCTATTGTCTATTGCTAGTGTAATCACCTACAAAGTCGTGCTTCTAGGAACAGGAAAATAACTTAAATATACACATTATGTCCTGGTAAATAGCACCAATGAAATTGGAATTTAAGGAATCTGCTGAACATGGAGCTTCCCATAAACAAACTTCTAATGTAATTCTGTGGCAAAGAGAACTACTGCAGGAAGGGGATGTAAACAGAATGTGTTGTTGTGGTTTTATCCCTTGTCCTACAGAACCTGTGAAACCACTGTTAAACTACGCTGTTACTGGGTCAACACTGGGGCTGAAGTTTTGAAATGTTGTACTGCAGAATTAATACAAAGGCCACAAAAATCCATACTCAAGGAATATGTGGTAGGAGATCTGGGGAACAGCACTTCAATTTACCAAGTAAAAATTGGAGGAGTGAACAACCCAAAATCAGTTTTTTTTCTAAGTGAATAGAGAATGCTGCAAAGCTTTTATAGTTTGGTTAAGAAAGACATAATAGAGATTGGATACTGAAGCAAGGCAAATTCAGACTAGAAATTCAAATCAGATTCTTAATCCCTGTCAACAGCTACATGAAGCACTATCAACTGTGCTGAATACCAAAGGTATTGATGCAGTGTTGTTTAATTACAATTTTATTTCAGTTATGGTTAACCTGGTTCAGAGCTAGTGGTCTCTCTTAGGTCTAAGTGCTAAAACCAAAACTTGAAATCCTGAAATCATTAGCTGTCTTAAGCTAATGTTAGTTACTGTTAACCTATTCTGTTTCATGGCTATTTTATAATAATGTTTTGGAAAAACAGAGGAATGCAGTCTGTAACATGATAATTTTAGAAAGTGGTCTTCTTGACTGAGTTTTAACTCAGGACAGCACATTGATACTTACCACAAGACTTGTGTTCAACAGCTAGATTTCAGCCTGGCATTAATCACAGCAGAAACTTGTATCACAAGCACTGGGGAAGCAGTTTCCAGGCAACTACATCCTAATACTTCTTGTGTTTGAAGTGGTTTGAAATTTATAAATTAATAAATTCCTAGGATGCTTCTTTGAGAGCAGTGTCTTGCATGAATATTCTAGAACTTCAATCTTGTTCCTTTTCTCTGCCTCCACTTTTCAGGTAGCAACAAGAACTCAGTTTTGGGTGGTACTTATCAGCTTCTGCAACACAGATATGTCATTTGGTCCATACAGCATTAAAGTTATATTTTGTCTCATCCTGTCAAAAGCAACAAAGTCCTGGGCTGAAGTTCTTAGAAGCTGGAACTCCTTAATGGAACTTCACCCATGATATGTCTTGTGTCCTGATTTGTCATTTTTAAACTGTTCAAATTTCATATAGCATGTCCTAGGAATGGCTGCAAGTTCTTGTAGCCGTTCTTGTTCTGGCTCAAGTTCCAGATATCTGAGTGGGGCTGTACTGCAAACTGAGTTCATTTAAATAATAAGTACATGACAAAATTTGCAGTGTACTTTGTTGTCTTATTTAATTGTAAAAGCTGTTTATTGAGGTGTGGTCCTCCTAAAGCTTGTAAATCTTTAATTCTGGCTTTTTTTTTCACCTTCTACCAAATTGCAAGTCAAGTACACGTGACATTACATCAGAGTTATTTGTCAAACAGTTACATATTTGATAGAAAACTTTTCAATTCAACCGATTTCAACACCATTTGCTTAATCCATTAATTTTGTATATTTTAATTAATTTTTATTCATTTAATTTAAGACTAATATATATCAGGTTGACTCTATCCTAAGCTAGTTATATCACTATATGTAAATTAAGATGTGAACAGATCTCCCTCATTTCCTAGCAGGATGTGTTATATTGCCATTGAAGTTTACAAATTCCTGCCCAAAACATGCACTAAGTTGTTGTTTCCCCTTTTTATGTATTGCATGCAATTAATATATACAGTTGTCATCAGAACCATTTTTCAGGTCCTATATTTAAGAATAATTGATAAATTTTTAATTTATCTATTGGCAGTATTAGCATCTTACTATCATGGAATATTCTGAGTTGGAAGAGACCCACAAGGATCATAAGAGGGATCATCCTGCTTCCTGACCTGCCTCAGGCCTGGCTTCTTCCTTACTGAAACCTTAATTCCTTAAAAACTCCTTGCTAGGAGAACTGAACCACTACATGATAGATTGGCTGTGTTTCATCATCTCTGTTCCATCTGTTTGTTCTGGTTACCAGATATGTCAAACTGCTGTTAAAAAAAACCCAAAATAGTGAGGCACTACAGTGAAAGTTAAATGACACCTCTGTATCCCAAATAATTTCAAACACAACTAATATGACTCCAGCTTCACCCCGATACAAAATGTGACAGCACCTGTTAGGAGGATGTGGCAATGGTTTCATACTGTACAACTGCATTGCATAACAGCAGGAGTGAAAAATACATATTTAATCATGAGAAGGGAAAAGATAAGTCAGGTGCAATGTGTCCCTTCTGCCTGGACTGACCTTTCCACTTTTGAGTCAGCTCACTTTGGGCAGCCTGGCTGCTGAAATATTTTTTGTTCTGTCTGCATCATTACTTTCTTTAGATAAAGTCCACTGGTCTTTCTCCTCACCAGTCCCTCTGCAAGACCCAGTCCTGAACACTCTTTTTTGACCATCTTCACTCTTTTCAGATCCGGGGGCATTCCAGGGGGAAACAAAAGGTAGTTTTCTTCCCTGCGGATAAGCCATTTAGCCAAAGTCCCTCTCTGTGTTCAGCTGCTCTTTCAAAGCACATGTCAGCAGCATTGATGTTCAAACAATAGCCATGGTCAGCACCAGACAGAACATCTTAAAATGGCATGGTTCAGCTCATTGTGTTAAAGGTGAGCTAGACACAAATATGTTGAACTGTGCACTTGTACTACAATGGTGTCCTAAATCTCACCGCAGTCCATTCTGACCATGGGCATCTTGCACCAGAGATGTGCCTTCCTTCTTATTAATAGCCCCATGAAGCAAATGGGGGGGCGTTAGTGAGGATCCTTCGTGGGACAGTATCCATCTCTGCACGAGATTTCTGAACATACTGGGATTTTTTCTGTAGTAGGCAATATTTGCCCTATGAAAAACCTCTGGGGTCTTAGCTGAGTTCAGTTGAACACTAACACTTTTTTTTTCTGGAAAGGTTTGTTGGCCTTCAGAGGAACTCCTCAAGGAGGAACTCCTCAAGAGTTATTGGATGGAGTATTTCAAGCCTCAGGCAGATACCCAGCATCAGCTGTTACCAAGTGAACCATAAAGGAAAAGGTCAGTGTGAATATTAACAAAACCACCTATGGCTGAGAGGCAGTGTTAGAAGTTCGGGTTATTTGATAACAGAAAGAATAGGAAGTAATTTTAGTAGAATGCAGGAACTGCTCTTTGTCTCCAGGAACTGTAAATGAATGGATATGGGAGCAAGAGGATGATACTTTGTTCTTTAACCATATTTTCTCATCCCCTTTTAAGAATGTTCTCAAAACCCAAATAAAATCTATCTGTTTCAATATGAGGCTTAATGTACTTGGGGATGCTTCTTTTTGGGACACACCAATAAGTACAGAGAGGTGATAATAGACAAGCAATGTGATTTTATCAGAAAGGAAATTTCAAAGTACAAACAATTCAGTGTGTACGCTGTAATGAAAAAGGCATTTCTATTTCTTATGGAGAGAATGCAGATAAACCATTTCTGCTTGGACATACTTGATTTTTTACCATAAGCAAAAGAGAGGTTTTGCTGCAGCAGTAGCAGGACTTGGTTAAGAAAGCACTTCTGACCAATACTATGTTAGTTAAAAAGAATTTTTAAATGTCCTAGAGACTGCTATTAATAAAGCACTGGTTTCTTGTAACAATATACAAGATTAAATATGGAACTTAAGAGTTTTTAACTCTAGTGTTGAAACAGATAAATGTGGGCCCTATTCTAGTGCTTGCTTCGTCTGAAGCTTCGACCATTTTGAATGGATAAACCTGGATTAACTTCTGATACACAAAGCATCAGTTCTCAGCCACTCCAGTTCAAGCAGTTTCAGAAGCTGATGCTACATTTGTTCTCTGGAAGATGATTTTTCAGCCTGTTATTAAAATGTTCAAGGGTCTTAAGGGCTTTCCACAATAACAAGCATTTATTATCATTTTCCATAATAACATCCATTTTAGGCTACTTTTTTCTGAGCTTTTACCCATAGCTACCTTAGGAGTGTTTTAAACAGCTTTGCTTTTGACCAAATGTAATTGCTTGTTTATGGAAGAAAGCACTACATGCAAGCTAATCTGTTCTGCATCAGTTTCCAAACAAACAAAAAATAGAGCAATTAATTCTGCTTGCATGCCCTTTCCCTCTTTTATTTTTTCCTTTTGCTCTTCAGTATAGATTATAGGGAAATCTTTCTCTGCTTTTGCACTGTGAAGGGATTACTTCTGTTATAGAAAATGTTTCCTGCATTTGTAGTGTATCTGTTGGCTAGGTTGAGCAATTTGAAATCTTTCTTTTGTTCATGTAGCATGTGTGTGAGATCACTAGATTTACAATGTGCTAACTGATGATCTCCTTATAAGCAGACTTGATGTTTTAGAATGATATTGTAAAGAATTTTAGAATCATACATGTATTTATTTTTGACTTGATATTTTATCATCATATTATATAGCTTTTTTGGGGTGAAGGAGTACAAATTTTAAGTGTGAAAATCTGATTGATATCTGCAAAGATTCGTAGCTATTCTGTTTTTACAGATGGAAAAGTTTAGATGATTCACTGAAGTGTCAGTGTGTCAATAGCAAAGAAAGAAATAGCAAAGCTGTGAGTTTTGGACCCTGTTTTCAACCCATTAGGCCTGTTACTGACTGAGTAATAACAGCTTTTTGTGTAAAACTTGTTCATTTATAAAACTGCACAGTCAAAAAATAACTACACACTCTGCAAACTTTGACAGCTCAGAAAGCAGTGAAAATTAAGTCTTGCTTAATATACAAAATACAACCTTTGATTAGGCAGCGTATTATCTTTAAACATTTAAACTAGTATAAAAATAGTGGTAGGTTTCGTGATCATTACCGTCTTCATACCTAGCAGTCATGCTTACCAGAAGAACCTTGAGCTCAATTTTGTGTTTTTTGCTGCAGTAAAGATATTGAGGTGCTGGAGTGCCTCCAGAGAAGGGCAACAGAGCTGCTCAAAGGTCTGAAACCTACGTCCCATGAGGAGTGGAGGAGGGTTGTAGGATTATTTATCCTGGCGAAAAGGGGGCTCAGGGGAAGCCTTCTCACTTCCTACAACTATCTGAAAGGAGGTTACAGCAAGGTGGGGGTAGTCTCTTTTCCAAGATAACAGGTGACAGGAGGAAATGGTCTCAAGTTGTGACAGGGAAGGTTTAGACTGGATATTAGGAAAAATTTCTTCACTGAAAGGGCTGTAACATGTTGGAGCAGGCTCCCCAGGGAAGTGGTTGAGTCACCATTCCTGGAGGTATTTAAAAGATGGGTAGATTCCATGATTCTAAGAAGTGGAAACTTCAGGAGCTCAATCATGTAATATCCTTTATTCTCCTTCCCATTGCAACCTCCCCTCAGCAAAAGGATTTTAGGCAGAAAGTGAGAGATGGCAATTTGGTTTCCAATCTCATGAGAGTAGGAGGGAGAAACAAAGATAAAAAGACCCACTGATGGAAAGGAACCCATCTGCCAGGATTAGGGTTCTTTAAAACATCTGAAAATAGATGTTTCCAGCCTCAGCTGCCAGAAAATGAGTCTCTGTTGACTCTTCAGGATAGCTTTCAGCACTAGAACTGCAGTCATTTTCATTACAGAACTAAAATTTCTGTGTGGCTGATGCTACTTTTTTGATGAGGAATGTGCTACAAGGCCACAGACAAACATTTGTTTGTTGGTATCTCTAGGAGACATTTCTGACAAAGGGAATATGTTTCAACGCATATGAATAAACATGTGCTTAAAAGAAAGAAATGGCTGGGTGGATTCCAACAATGAGTCTAGCCTGAGCAGGAACATGGCCAGCCATTTTGAGGAGAAGTCAATAAGCTTTCAGGCTTTGCTTTTGTCCTGACATGAAAATATTCTTGTGGGATATGTTCAAGTATCTGTGGGATTTCCTCTGAAATTCACACTCCAAAGTTTTCAGCTAAGAAGTGGACTAATCTGACTGTATTTACAAAGTTATTTGTAGGTAGAGGCTGAAAAACCTGTTGGTACTCTTTGCCCCTTACAACTGGGTTCCCAAAGAAAAAATGCAATTGCTGAAATACCTAAAATGAACACAATTCACATCATCTTTAGAAAAAGTATTAACCTTCATGGTAAAATTCTTAATGATTTCCTAAAAAACTATTTCCCTGTCATTAGATATGTTCCCTGTTATTCTGCATAACGGCATTGCTCAGTGTGAATATGCTGCTTCTCTTCTCTCTCTGATTCCTCTTGGAAGACAGTTTCCTGTTCCTTGGAAAAGTTTTTTCATAGTGAGGGAAGCAGCAAGTGACCCAGCAACATGTTATGCTGACAAGTATATTATTTATGTGCTGCAGTTTCAGTTTATGAAATATATTATGTAATTTCAGGTGGTTTATGTACTGCCATATTGTAACCTTTGTATTGAATGCATTTTACCCAGCTGCCTTTGCAAGAAGGAAAAAGCTGTCATTGGTTGGATTTTTGTTGTTGTGGTTTGGGGTTCCTTTTTTTTCTTTCTTTCTTTTCAAAATCTCCCACTGTCGGAAGAGGAAAATGGGTTGACCTATTGGATTTGTTTACACTTCCTGCTAAGTAACAGCAGATCCTGGGCTTTTTAAGTGTGAGAAAGTAAGAGGACCTCCCTTTTCTAGAAGCTGACAGAACAAAATAATTGGATTGTGTTGTGGTGCTTATTGGGAATCGGTTGCTCAGGAGTGTCGAGAACAAAGAAAGTAAGAATACAACTACCTAGATCAATAACATCCTAACACATCTTTTTGCTAATTTGGACAAATATCACAACAATAATAAGGACACTACTTAGAGAAGGTTAGAGGTGCTACTGGAAAAGACCAATGAGAAGTAAAGAGACAGGGAAGCACTCAGGGTACTGCAGTGCACAGGTGAATTATTCCAGTTGAGCCCTGGATGCTGTGATCTTTCAATAGCAACAGAACTGACCAAGACTTCTAAGATGAAATACAAAAATTGGCTTTATAGAGAATTCATGAGAGAACAGTGAGGTAAGTGAATCTCTTAAAATCCAATTGCACATTAAATTCTGTCAGATACTGCTGTGAAAGTTTTCATTTAAATCTGAACAATACACATGACGCTCTGGGTAGTGAAATAAAAGGAAGCTTTGTAACCTGTGGTGAAAATATGAATGTGGAAATAACATGAAAATCCATTTCAGGAGGAAAGAATCCATCTGCAAACTTCTAACAGGGCTTTAACAGGTAGACAGTGTCAGCTCTTGGTCTCTAGCTGCAGAATTTCCAGACTGGAAAATTTGTCTTTAGAAAATTATATTATGTTGTCCTGTTATCTGAACTCAGATAAAAATATGTTATTTCCACTGTGGACATTGATGTCATCTGTGGTCAGGTATGCTTTGTACATCAGTGCTGTCTCACCCACCCCAAAAATTATATATAAAGTCAAAGGATGTTAGGATGCTTTCCCTTGAAAATGTGAGTATCCAGTCTTGTAAGGTAGTTTATTTGAGGATGGTGTGTGGATGTGGGTGTGTGGGTGTGGGTGTGTGTGTGGGTGTGTGTGGGTGTGTGTGTTGGGTGTGTCACTTAAAAATAATCCCTTAAGTATCTTCACAAGTTAAAATACAAGTATTTTCACAAGTTAAAAATCTCACATCAGTTCCTAAATATTGTGTCAGTTTAACTCCAGTATTTTAACATCTGCTTGAGTCAAAACACAGATTGGTCAAGAGATGACACTTGTACTTGCATGGTCCAGTCAACAACATGATTCATGTTGTAGGGCTGGTTACATAAGTTGACAAGATAATCCAGCCAGCTCTACCTAGCAGCTGCTGTGTTGCTGACACTCTCTTGTGCTCTCCTTATAAAAAAAAAGCTGAACACAATTTGGCTAAAAACACGCTAGAACGGAAACTTCAGCAGACACAATGCAATGAGAAGATAAAAAGTTCACTCAAAAATGTCAGGTCTCATACCACAGATCTGAAGTTTCAGAAGAATAGCAATGCAGCTTTACAAAGAAAAAAGACTATTGAAGAGATGTTTGGATGGTTTCAAGGTGCTTTGAACAACATTCAGCATCCTTGCACTGCCTTAGGTGAGAGAGGGTGATGCTGTGTGACAGGCAAATTCAAATTTAATATGAAGAAAAGCAGAGGTACATAATTCAAAATAAAAAAAAAAAAAAAGCTTTCACCACCCACTGAAAGGCTTGAATCCTAGCTTGGGTGAAGAATACTCATACACTTGTTGTTTTGTTTTTTTTTTTCCCTTGAATACAGTCACATACTTCAAGGGTAGAAATAGGTGTTTATCTGCAGTAGAAAGGAGTATGTAAATAAGGAGCTCTTTTGTTCTGCCCTACTTCCCTTGCCAGCTGCCCTTAATACTTATGCTAACACTCCTATTTGTCTACCCCACATACCTGCTGGGAGTGCCCTCCCTTGGCAGGGAGAATCTCCCAGCCTCAGAGATGGGTTGCACAACACCTGACCATAAATCAGCATCAAATCTGGGATTACTGTGTGTGTTTCTGTTCTCCTCGTCTCATGCCTCACGCATTGCGAAGGCACAAGACAATGACTGCTCACATTTGGCTGTGGTACAAAGACTCAGGCTGAAGGCTGGATCCGCAAAGGCCTTTCAGGGCTGGAAGGAATGGTCACGTCTCTAAGTCCAAAGTGAAGATTTTGAATGCCTCCTTTGCAACTGTCACCTAAGGCTGGTTTCCATACAGACCTACATTTCCAGAACCAAGGTTCCCTATTAAATCCAGGCTTTGCACGAAAGATCCCCTTCTGATTCCCCAAGGGGAAAACCCATGGAAGGAAACAGCAGCAAAGGTGTTGTCAGGATAAAGATAGATACAAAAAGAACCGGACAAGGGGTAAATCTGGCACTACCAAGGGAACAATGTTATCAGAGTAAATGAAAGGGAAACAATCAGAGTTATCAACCTCAAGTTATGTTTTCGGCAAAACCAAAAGGAACAAACCCACATCTTGGCAGGAGTGACTTCACAATGTATTGTTTACCATGAACTCATTAGGTCTACATCTGTCATATTACTTAACTCTGCATGTTGTCACAGGCACTGGTAATGAGCCAAAGAGTTTTGCCATTGCTTTTGCCTGGAAGCTCCAGATAAATAGAATTCACTCATTTACTTTATTTAGCTACAAGTCTGCGGTCTAGTTCCTGCTCCCCTGCTTTACTCTCCACCCACATCCAATGTGTACACATAGAGACATGCCAGAAAAGCCAAGTTCCTTGTGGGCCACAGCACATGAACTCTTTTCCTTTTTGTGGAGATGATTACTCTGAATGCTGCTGAGCTGGGCTGGCAGGCTGGGCTGGTAGAAACCTCTTTCTCTGCATGTCCCTGCTCCGGTTTAGAAAACTCCTGAAGAAGCAAGTGCATATGTTTTAGGGCCAGAGTTGCTCCTTGCACAAAAGTTGAGTGAGCATCTCAAATATCAACCCATGTCACTGTGTGTGCACGGTGCCCAGTAGCTGGACTGCTGCTGCTTGAAAGCACCTGAACTGCTGCAGAGACCCCTCATGCCCTCCTTCCCAGCAGTCCCCTTCTCCTCTAGACCGTCCCACCTATTATTTGCTCTGCTTGCAAAACAGGACACAGTGCATGAGAAAAGTCAGAGCAAAAAAATCACTTTTCCCCCGGACATTCCCTATCTGGAAAGCAGGAATAAACTTTTCTTGGAAGGATGTATTATCTTGGGAGGAGTAGTTACAGGGAAGTGACAATTGTTAGTGTTTGCCTACTACCATCATGAAAGCCCAATGGATTTTGGTTGTAGAACAAGATCCACTAGCCTTTGTTTAGAATGAATGAATGAATGTACAACCTCACTTGGTTTGCAGCATCCCATGCGATATTTACTATCCCATGATGAGCTGCACACCCCTGCAAATTCTTTATTACAATTCCTCCAATCTAAAAAAATTAGTCAAAAACATCTATTAATATTTATAAATGACAGGTAATCTGAACAGATAGTAATTTGCCCTCATTTTCTTTAAAATACTTCAATCTCAATTCAGGTTGTTCATCCTTAAATAATGAATAGTTGTTATCAATTATTCCATGTTATGGACTCACCTCACCAGCCCCTCTGAAATGATTGTATTCTTCCTTCCTAGGAGATACAAGGAAACAATCTTACAGACCAAGCTAC
>JAWWMN010000347.1:0-14489 GCA_035047745.1 Catamblyrhynchus diadema | reverse complement strand
TTCAGAGGAAGAATACATCCTTCTCTACAGATCCCCCTTGCTCCAACAGAACCACCCCTGACACTGCAGGAGGGCTGAGCCACAATTCCAATGGGACTGCCACCAACAGCCTGACCCACAGGGTGCCAGGTTGGGTTCTGACTCTGGCAGTGTTGTTCTTGTGTACTGCATTGTTTATTTTATCCTTTTATTTTTTTTCCTTTCCCTATTAAAGAACTGTTATTTCCTGCTCCCATATTTTTGCCTGAGAACCCCTTAATTTAAAATTTATAGCAATTCAGAGGGGTGGGGAGGGTTTACACTCTCCATTTCAGGGGAGGCTCCTGCCTTCCTTAGCAGACTCCTGTTTTTCCAAACTGAGACAGTAACATTTCCCTGTTTTCCTGGGATAGTTTCCCTAATGGGATCTGGAATGGCGTGCCAGGCAAGCAGCCAGCAGACATCTCAGCCTCTCTGTGTTCCTCCCCTCCAGCCCTGCATTGTCCAGGGCAGCTGGCTGAGGCCACCTCTGGACAAGTGAGTGAACAGAGCAGCCCCTCATGTCCCAAACCTGAGCTCTGAAATCCAAAACCTGGATTTGAAAAAGTCCCACTTTTACATCACTCCATGGCATTCAGTAACAAATAAATCCCACAACCTGGGGAGGGTTTTTACTCCAGCATGGATAAAGGAGTTGTTGAAGTGACAGGGAACTTCCCTGCCTGCCTTTTGTGGGGACAATACAAACCAGCAGAGCAGAAAGACATCCAAAACATCACTTTTCAAAGCAGCAACAGATCTTTCTGTCAAAAGAGAGATTTCCCAAGGATGGGCATGGCTGGATTCATGGCAAACCAATCAATGGGGATGAAAACCAACATTTCCCACCAGCCTGGGGTGGTCAGGCTGGTCCCTGAGTTCAAGGAATTAATTTTATTTTGATCATCCATAGAGGAGTCCAGCAGAACCCTGGGGTGCTGCTGGGACAGGAATTTCCAAAACATTTCTCCTCTGGCAGCACTCCTGGAGGCTTTCCTGGATTGGGTCTGTGCCTGCCTCATTGTGCTCCAGTTTGTCACCTGCCTTGCTGTGAAGCAGAAGATGTGACAGAGCACTGCTGGCTCCTGATGGTGGGAAGAGTTTCTGTGTGTTCCTGTGGTTTGGCAGAGCTGCAGAAATCAGCATTTCCCCCCTGTTTTATTGTTTTATGGATCCCCCTCCCCTTCTGCCACATTGCAGAAAGTGCCTGTCCCCGTGAGGGAAGAATTTGGTGGCATTCAGGAGTTGCTGAGTCTTGAGCAGCTTCTGCTGGTCCAGCCAGCTCTTTGAAAGTTGGAATTTTTGGGTACTTTTTTTTGTTTGTTTTTTTTTTTTTTTCTCAAATAGCAGCTTGAGATGGGCCAGAAACTGTTGTGACAGTGCCTCTAAAATCCTTAAGCTGCTTGAATCACTCCAAGGAGCCAGGCAATAAAAGAGCTGGAATAAAATGTATCCCTCAATGTCCTTCACTTCTGCTGACAACTGCAGTTTAAATTACTGGTGCAACCCTTTAGCATAGCTGGCCTGTAAAAACTAATAAAATATAAAATGAAGTTCGGACAGACTTGCCGCCTCTTCTCTGGTGGAGAGCAGAGAGAAATCACACTTTTTTTTTGGGGTGAGCCTCTGCTGGGGTGCTGTTATTACTTTAATGACAGTGATCAGAACAAAATATTAATATATGCTGGAATTCTTACATCATATTAACTATATAGTGTTTGTTAGACAAAAGCCTTCACTTTAGATTAAAGTGGCATTTATTCTGTGAGGAGTTTGATGTTTTCCAGAGCTTACATTAAAATTAGGCTTTTTAAAAAAAACAAAACTCTTAAGCTCTCTTCTAGTGGAAGGTGTCCCTGGCCATGGCAGGGGGTTGAATGAGATGATATTTGAGGTTCCTTCTAACCCAGACAATTCTGTGACTTTCAGGAGAGTGGTTTGTTTGCCTGATGGATTTGGGCATCCCATTGCCACATGCTCTGATTCCTTGGCTCCTTTGCCCAAAGTTGCCAGAGTTTCAGGGACAATAATTGGTGGCTTTGAATTAAAGAAATGACAGATTTTTATTTTGTAAGCTGTCAGCATTCCAAGCTTGCCATGAAACATCTCCAGAGCTGGGAGAGGCAGCGAGGGCTGTGCAGATGCTGCAGCATGGGTGAGGTTTGGAGTGGATATTTCGCAGGTCACATGAGATGAAACCCTCAGCTGTGGCTGTTGAGAAACATCTTCACTCTTCTGGAGAACTCTGGGAGGAACTTTGCAATCAGGGAAGGAAGGAGGGTTCTGTAGAAGGGTCGTGCTGTTCTGGTTTCTGCAAACATTTTGTAGCTGATGGAATTGTGCCAGGACCTGCAGCCTGCCAGGAGGGACCAGCTCCCATCACCAAGTGTTTCCTTCTTTGTATCCCAAAGATGTGGGCACTCAGGAAGTGTTTTGCCAGCTTAAGTGAAAGGGATGGAAGTGAAAGGGATGGAAGGGGATGGAAGCAGCCTTTATAAAGCAGCAGCAGCATCCAAGGACCAGCCCTGAGTCCCTGCTGGGAGCTGGGACTGGGGAGAGGCTGCGAGTATGGAACACATTAGTGAGAGTCAGGGTGGGGAGAGGGAGGTTGAGATGCTCTGCTGTCCCAGAGGCTGTGTGGGAGGATGAAGGCAGGATGTGGATGATCCTTTTTGTTTTGAAACAAAGGGAAATGCCACTGACTTCACCCGAGAAGGATAATCCTGGAGCCTTGGGCTTTTCTTAACGAAAGGTATTTTATTTTTCTTTTAAATTTTTTTTTGTCTGTTTGTCTGCTGAGATCAGAAGTGTTGTTTGCAGCAGAGGTGTGGCTGAGACAGGATTTGAGCTAGGGGAGAAACTGGATGGAGAATTGGTGGGAATTATTGGGCTTGAGGCTGGACTTGGTGGGTGGAACTCGTGGTGTGTCACGGAACAGGTCAGCCTGGGTGGCTTGCAGTGATCCTCTTGGACCTTGGCACTTATGGAACAATGGAGATGATGACTTTATTTAATGTTTTTTGGGAAATGATCCCATGGATGTAACCTGAGAGCTGTCAATTATTGGGTATTGTACAGGAAGAATTTTGGGTGAAGTGAGGAAGTTGAGAATGCCTGGAAGGGGCTCAGAGCTGATGGAGCAGGGAGCTGCTGATGACCCACATCTGATCCCTTTTAGATTTGCAATATCCCTTCTCCAGGTGATCTCATTGGTGTCTGATTCCCCCTTCAGCCTCCCTTACTCCTCAGAAGCCCAAATTGTCAAACTTGTGGGAGCTTCCAGGCTTAAGACCACATCATAAATCACAGAATCCCAGAATGGTTTGGGAGGGAAGGGACCTTAAAGCTCATCTCATTCCACACCCTACCATGGGCAGGGCCACCTTCCTCTCCCCCAGGTTGCTCAATCCCTGTTTGGAGAGGTCCAGAAGGAATGTTTGTGTCAGAGTGCCTCTCTTGCACGATGCTTTGAGGCCATGCAGAACTTATTTCATGAGTCCTTGTGGTTTTGTCTGTGTTTTTCTGTTAAACAGGAGGGAAACCCTTGAGATCAGCACTGGGAGAAAGAAGAGAGGTGGAGAAGGAGTCGATGTGGGATGTGGGACAGGTCTGAGCCAAGGAGCTGAGGGACAACAGGTAAAGCACAAAGGAGCTCTGCAGTGTCAGGCTGCCCCATGCCTGGGGTTAAGTTGCTTCTTCCCTTGCTGGATTTTAACATAATTCACCAAAACATCTCACACCCTTCTAAAAACACTCTCCTCCTCCCCACAGTCCAGTTGAAATAATGTTGAGATGAGAAAAGCTTGTAAAAATAGGGCAGGACCAGCACAGTGTCAACCCCAGAGCTTTAATCAAGCTCCTTACATATTTTTTGGCCATCAGCTCTTTCATTTAATCATCCATTAATTGCTGAAAGTTTTAGCCAAATTCATTTGGCAGAAGTTGCAGGCGAAGAAGCAGCATTTCACAATATTCTGGTTTCAGCAGTTTTCAATTCTGATTTTAAAAGCAGTGTTGAATGTCACTAATGGTCTGAGCTCAGTGTCTGGGTGCCTTGGGATCCAAATCCCTGCACACAGCTTAGGGGGAAGTTGGGCTCTGAACATTTTTCTTCTTTAGCATCATTCTCTGGGCAGATTCTTGTCCCCAAACTCTTTGTAATCAAGGTGTGAGGATTAGTCCATGGGTGCTGATCACAGCTCTGGTGGGGGTGTGTGGTTCTCTGGGAGCCTTCCAATCCCACTGCAGAGGCTGGAATTGCTGCCAGCAGCACATTTCTCCTTCTCCAGTTTTCTTCTCACTCCTGTAAGGAAGCCAGAGGATGAGATGAGGTTTTGTGCCCTGTGCTGAGCTCTTTCATGCAAACTCAGGCTCTGGAGTATTGACAAAATTGCTGATGAGTTTGGGCTCCAGCAAAGGTGTCAGGAGTGAAGTAAAGGAGTCAGGGAGTGGCATTTCCTGGCACAGGGACACAAGGACACCATGGGGCAGTGGCATCCTGCACAAAGCTGCTTTGTCAGCCCAAGTTTTGGAGTGGAAGCAGCACGTGGATTGTGACTGGGAGCCACCAGAGTTACTTCAGTCAGAATCTGGCTGCTAAATTTGATTCCTGCTCTCAGGAAAACTTGGATGAGGTGCGATGGGCTGTGGTTCAGCACAAAGCACGTGAGGTGCTCTCAAGGGCTCTTGTGGCCATGAACTCTGCTCCTCTGTGAAGAGATCACAGCTGCAGCTCCAGTGACACACACAAGGCCAGCCCAAGCCCCTGTTTTGACTCCCTGTCAGAGCATTTCTCCAGGAGCACTGTGTCCTTGGGAGCCGTGCTTGGAGCATCTGCTCTGGATATTCTTGGGCTGATCTGCTTCCAGCAGGCTTAGCAACTGTGCCTGTGATTTCCTGCAGGAAATCCAACCATGCAGGGTGCTGTTCAGCTTATGGGACTGTGACTATCAAACCATCATGGCATTCTTAAGTTGACTTTTATATTACTTTTTAAAAACCTGGTAGCTGTCTCCCCACCCCCAACCCCATATCTGTGCATCTATGGAGTTTTTTTTTCCTGCCTTGTTCAAGTGAAAGAGTAAATCCTTTTTGATTTATTCCAGAGCAGCCCTCAAGCTCAGCTCCTGTGAGAGCCTGCTGACTTGGAGTTCAAAAGATCTCACAGCTTTGAGGCCAGGCTGTGGTCTTCCATCTTGTCTCAAAGTTAAACTGAAAGAGAAAATTCCTTTTCTTCTTAAAAAGAAAATCACCATGCTGTGTAAGGGAATCAGACTTACCTGGAGCAGCAGAGAATGCCAACATGCAGAATTCCAGGTTAAAAATCTGGTTGTTTAGCAAGGCTTTATTTTCAAGCACTGAGCACGTTGTTTAGGAAGTGTTTTATGGAGATAAATACTCCTTTAAAAGCAGTGCTGTTGCCTGGCTGGGATCCAGCCTGTGATCCTACATTAAAGCATTTTTTGGGTGTTTAAACCACTACATTACCACGGTGGCCAGAAATGGAAGTTCTTATCCCTGACTTCCTGCTGATCTGCAGGGTTAGATGACATTTTAGGAAGAAATTCTTTAAGAGTGGTGGTGAGGTGAGTAGAATTCCCAGAGAAGCTGTGGCTGCTTCTGGATTCCTGGAAGTGTCCAAGGCCAGGTTGGACAGGGCTTGGAGCAGCCTGGGACAGTGGAAGGTGTCTCTGCCCATGGCAGGGGGGGAATGGGATGCTCTTTAAAGTCCTTTCCAGCCCAAATCATTCCATGATTCAATGAGGTGCAGACATATCTGACATATATATATATGTGTGTGTGTGTGTATGATTTATATACATATATAGAACAAAACAAACCTGTAAAAACTATTTATATCCTATTCCACTTCCACAGGACCCTGCTTAGTCCAGATTTATGCAGTTGTGGCTGCAGCTGTGAGCTTGGAAGGGCAGAGATAATGGATAGAAGACTTTTAATAACTGTAGGGACCCTCCTTTTAAAGTCCAGCTCCTCTGAGCAAGGTGACCTTGGCTCTGACTTGGAAATCCAGCCCTGCAGGGGAAGGAGATGCTGATCCACAGAGCAAAACCTTGGCCAGACAGCAGCAGAAGAGAAAGCACAGGTTGGGCTGCTGGAGTTTTCAGCACTCTTGAAGTTGTCAGGCTTGCAGTTAAAACTATGGGTGCTCTCCCAAATTTGAATTTACACCTGGCAGTGGTGTATCTCTATTTTTTAAAAAGCTCCAGTCCTGGAGTGGAGAGAAGCAGCTTTATTACAGCAGCACAAAGGACTGGCAGCATAAGTGACAGCTCAGGTAGCCCTTAGAGGTGTGAGGGAAATCTCACATGGTGTTTTCTCAGCAGAAATCTTCCAGAAATCCTTTCTTTCAAAGTTTTTGGGCCTGTGAAGATTGTGCATGGGAACACCTTGGTGTTTTACCCCCTTTTCAGGAAAAAATGTTGAATGTTGAAAGAAAGCTGCAACTGCAGTGATTCTCTGGCATGTGTGGGTACAGTAAAAGCACAGAGCTCAGGTGACAGTAAAGGACAGGGAACAGAGTGGCTTCTGCTGTTCTGTGCCCACTCTTCCTGCTCTTCTTCAGCAGAGAAAACCCACATCCTGACCTTCTGCCATGTTCTGAGCCAGCAATAAAATAGGAATACTTTTTTTTTTCCCAAACCTAATTTGAAATATGATGACTGGACCATTCTTAAACAGCTTCCAACTTAACAATAAAGGAACTTCACAGAGTGCTTGGCAGGAGCCTCTGTACATAATTTAGATCATAATCAGATGCATTAACACATTTTATATGGATCTCATGGGGGCCAGGAAGACGAGGTGTGCTGGGTAATTTCTTTCCAGATTTCTTTACCTGATTGTTTATTACTCTTGGGGACTTCATTTGTGGTCCAAATGTCACCAGCAGAATCCTGCTGCTTCATGTGCCTGCATTCAGAGTAGCTGCTGGTGAGGCTTCAAATTCCTTAATTGCTCTGTTCTCTCAGTCTTTCCATCCAAAGGGAGGATGGGGGGAGAGAGCAGGAAGGGGAACAAAAGCAAGGACCCAAATCCTGTGAACTGCTGAGCTTCCCCTCTGCCTGGAGCTCCATGGGAGGGAAGGTGCTGAGAGTGCTCCTTGTTTCCCACTGAGTACAATCAGAAGCTGCTGCTGGAGAGCTGCATGGGGGAAACACTTCCTCTCCCTCCCTTTGAGATGTTCAACAGCAGCAGCTCTAATTTTATAAATCTCCTGAAAGCTTTTCCACACTCAGAAAAGAGAAATGGTCGTGTGTCTCTTGCTTTCCTTGATTGATTTGCCATGAATCCAGCCATGCCCATCCTTGGGAAATCTCTCCTCTGACAGAGAGATCTGTTGCTGCTTTGAAAAGTGATATTTTGGATGTCTTTCTGCTCTGCTGGTTTGTATTCTCCCCACAAAAGCTGGGAAGGGAAGTTCCCTGTCACTTCAGCATCTCCTTTATCCATGCTGGAGTAAAAACCCTCCCCAGGTTGGTGGGATGTATTTGTTACTGAATGCCATGGAGTGGTGTAAAAGTGGGATTTTTTAAATGCAGGTTTTGCTCCCATATGGGAACACAGCTGAGGTTTGGGGCATGAGGGGCTGCTCTGTTCACTCACTTGTCCACCAGTGGTGGCCTCAGCCAGCTGCCATTGATCCACAAGTTGGCACAACCAGGAATGAAACCTCCAAGGCAAGTCAGATGTGGCCTGGGTGTTTGGGCAGGTGAGAAGACTCAAGAACATGACAATGGCTGGCTTTCATCCCTGGATTGGGGCCAGGGAACAGACCCAAAACAGGACCACAGCAGCCCATACCAAAACCACAGAGCTCCTTCTTCCCCTTTTTTTCAGTGCCTGATAATGGTACTGAAAACCACCCCAGGCAGGGGAGAAGCATGGATTTGTTTGCCTCTTTTTTATTTTTTCTCTTCAATAATTGTTTATCAACATCAGGTGATGATGCAACAACATCCCAGATTAGCTGAGCTCATAAAGTGGCTTTTACCACAGAGCATAATGATGATGGAGAAGTGAGTATCCTTAAAAATCAGAGTTGATGGGGTTGCTGAAGTTCCATTTTGTGTTCTGACTGAATCCCTGTGTCTCACCCTTTACCTCCAGTGCCTTGTGCTGTTGAAATATCCTCAGGGAGAGAGTGAAGAGCTGAGTTTGGGACCTCTCCCACAAACTCCTGCCTTTCCCTGGGTTTTCCAGCTAATTGCTGAGGAATGGCGTTACTTGCAGGATATTCTCCCTCAAGATATAAAAGTTAAGGTTGTTTTGCTCTCCTGAACAAACCCTTTTACCTCCATCTCACGATTCAAACTTGGTAGGAGAGCCTCAGAGCAGCCTGATGCAGGCTCTGAAGGGTTCATGTGAGCAGGGCAGGTAGGAATGCACGAGAGGGAGAAAATATCCCCAGTCCCTTTGCTGTTTATAGCTGTGTCACAAGCGTTTCCTTGCTCCCAGTGCCCAAGTTCCCAGCTGGGATTGATGAATTCTCCTTAGGTCAGTGGCACACACAGTTTGGATGGCTTCTGGGTCCAGCCAGCAGAACTGCTGCTGAGCAGGAGGAATGAGGAATTCAGGTTGTCTTTAACATGGGAATTCACTCTGCTACTTTAAACTGACAGGGGGCAGAGTTAGGTTGGATTTTAGGAAGAAATTCCTTACTCAGAAGGTGGTGAGGCCCTTACACAGGTTACCCAGAGAAGCTGTGGCTGCTCCCGGATCCCTGGAAGTGTCCAAGGCCATGTTGGATGGGGCTTGGAGCAACCTGGAATAGTGGAAGCTGTCCCTGCCCATGGCAGGGGGTGGGACTGGATGATTTTTAAGGTCCCTTCCAACCCAAACATTTCTGTAATTCTGTGATTCTGTATGGGGAATGCTCTTTAAATATCCCAAGGAAGGGAATAGACATAAATAAGGCACAAGGGGAAAGATGAAAAAACTCTTCTGGTGGTTGGGAATGAGAATAAAGTGCATTTTTGTGTATCAGGCAGAAGGATGCTGCCTGTTGTCAGCGTGTGTGGTTGCCCTCCTCTGGTTGGAAACAGAACAACCTCCCAAGACTGGAGACTTTTTTGGGGGCAGGACTGTTGTGTTTCTTCAGAGTGACTTTGAAAAGAGTCAGGATCATTGTAGATGCTGGGAATTGATCAGTGCAAGGTCTCACCCTTCATTTGCAAAGCCACCCTGGGCAAGGGGTGACTTCTGAGCTGCTGGATGGGGACAAATTGTGCAGAGCCAAGGGATGCACCAAAGCCAGAATGTGTCACTAAACATGGACAAACTCTGAGGAGGTGGGTGCAGGGCTTGGAGAGGCTGCAGAACACAGCTTGCTGAAAGATGTGGCTCTGAGGAATCTGTCACCAAGGCCTGGTGACCCCACAGCCCTGTCACACCTCAGAGCCGGCAGCTGACCCCTGCCTGTCTCTCTGCTCAGTGCAGCTGGCTTGAGTTATGCACCAGGCTGAGAATTATGTGACAGATTTCATTAGCAAATCATTTGCTGACCTTCAGTTTTATGAAAATAGTCTGAAAGTGAGTTTATCAGCAGTTAGCTGTTCCAGCAGAGAGCAGAGGCTTAGAGGATTTAAGGGAGCTGCATCCAGCACTGGTGATTTCCACTCGGGTGTGTTAGACCGTGTCCTTGAAGGCTGCTGATACTAAGCCAGGTAATCCTGATCAGCAAAAAAACTGACCTGTGCTTTTTGGGATTTTTTTTTTCCATCTGGATCAGGACCAGCAAAGTCAGGGAGATAGCTGTGTGCCTTGCAAGAGTGTCTTAAGGGTGAAACCTTTGCTCTGCATTTGGAGCCATTCCAAAATGTGAATCCTAGGAACTATAGATTTTGTCTTCTATGGATTTTGGCAAGACAGTTGTTGGAGCAGCTGAAAGGGAAATGAACCTGAGAGGAGCTTTTGACTTTGGTGAAACGCAATAGTTACTTTCCAGTAACAGGGAGGCATTAAAAAAAAGCCAAACCTAGTGACATCTGCAATTCAGACAGCATCTAATCCATGCCTTTTTTTTCTCCCACTACAGCAACCAGACAGGATCCAGGGTGGGATGTGCACACCTTGTGTATTTCCCTGCATGTTGGATACACAGAAGGATCTGGGGAAATGATTGTGCAGTGCTCGAGCAGAGAGCTGGTCCTTAAAGGCTGTCCCTTAAATGTCTTTTAAAGCCAGCCCAGCCCATTTAATCTCACAGCGTTGCTCTCATGAATGTTTTATCACCTCCTACAAGTATTAGGTCCTACAATGCCACTAAAACATGTTGAATTTTAGTGTGAAAGTGGTGAAAGTGTCTTAACTGAAGAGATGTATTTCTGTGTCCAGAGGTAAATGTTGAAGAGAGGGAAGCACAGTGTGCAGGGAGGCTCCTCTGCCACCAGCTCATACATCCAGTGCAAAACTTACTAAGAGTTATTTTTATTACCCATTACAGCTTTATCTAGTTCAGATATCTCCAGGAAAGGCCTCCACCTTCTCTCTGGCATTTCTGTGAATTGTAGAACAAACAAGTTTGGAAAGGATCTTTGGAAGTCTCTAATTCAATGTCCTGCTTGTGGCAAAGGAAGATGCGATTGCTCAAGGCTTTGTCCAGTTGAGGTTTGACTGTGCTGGGCTGGAGCTCTCCAGGCTCCTCTTCCAGTCATTGGTTTTCCTACTGAATATCCACACAGGAGAATATTCAGTAACCTGAATATCCACACAGGAGGATACTCAGTAGCCTTGCTGCTGTCAGGGTAATCAGCATCTGCCAAGGATGGTTTCAGAAGACAAATCAATGAGGTTCAGTTTGCCCACAGCACATCTTCTTACCCTTCATAGCCATGGGAATGGATTCCAGGAGGATCTGCTCCATCCATCCCTGCCCACAGCTTTCGGCTGGCAGCAAGGTGTTGCTGTCCTCTTTATTCCAGGTACAAACCCTCTGCAGGGTGAGTTTGTGCTGTCAAAGTTAATACTCAGAAAATGAGTGCAGGTAACCTTGGCTTCCTCTTGACTTGGCTGCTCATGAGCTTTCATTACCTTCTCTAATAAAACCTTCACAATTGCTTAGAGACACTTAAAAGTTGTTAATGTTTAAATAAAGGGATTAATTTCAGGCTTCCTGCTGCTAAACTTGTACGTTGGAATTTTGAGGAAGTGCCTTTTCCCTGCGAGGTGTGAACAAAGCCTTTGATCAGCTAAATGGGCTGGAACTCGTGGTGAGGAGCCACTGAACTCCTCAGCATTGATCTGCACTTGCCAGGCAATGGCGACAATTAAAATGGCTCCAGGAAGAGTAAATACACAAGGATTTTAGGGCATGGATATAGGCAGGTGCCTCAGGAATGCCTGCCCTTTAAAACTTGTTCCTGCTGTTGATTTTATTGATGATTGAATTGATATTTTAACATTTCCATGCCTTTGTTTCCCCACCTATAAATGACTCTTGCCTTCGTTTTGGGTTATTGAGCTTGGCTGACACATATAAAAATTGTCAAGGTAGGGTGCCAAGAGCACACAAACTATTTTATTTTTAGTCTCTTTTGAAATCTTGGACTTTTTGTTCTCCCTTTTATCTGTCTCTTTCTTTTTAATCACACCAAATGGAAATAAATTCAATCACAGCTGGTGCTGGAGAAGAATCATTAAGCCCATCCAGCTGGCTGTCTTGAGGCCAGAGTGGGATTGTTCCCTGTGCTGCATTTCCAAAGTATTTTATCTCCTTTAGCCCTGTGTTTGTGGAGTGATGAGCTCCTTTCACTTCTGTCTGCTCCCGTCATCGATCCGAGCGGGAAGGGCTATTTTTAGGTGGCTGTAAGTGAATGGACATCAGGCACTGTGGAAAGGGGACTGGGTTATTTTTGGAAACCCATCCGCAGCCGTTCTGGCAGGTCCTGCTGTGGGATTTGTCTTCTTCAGCTGGGCTGTCTCAGGTTGTGGTATCGGTTCCCAAGGTTGTGAACCTCATTCCTTGGATGTGATCTGCACTCTGAATGTGGAATTAGCAGCTGCTGGCATCAGTTTCTGGGATTTAATTCCCCCTAGGCCAGGTTGGATGGGGCCCTGAGCAACCTGATCCAGTGAGTGGCATCCCCGCTGGAAGGAGATGAGCCTTAAGGTCTTTTCCAACCCAAACCACTCTGGGATTCTGGGATTCTAAACCAGCCTGGATGGGAGGGATGCAGGGTGGTGGTGGAGCTGGAGATTTTGGGGCAGAAGATGATGTTGGCTTAGGAGCAATGTGGGAAGTGCACCTGGAGTGGAGCCAAGCCATGGAGATGATCTCATAGTCAGAACCCTTGATGAATGTTCAGACTTGGCATCTGCTGGTGGCCACAGGGCAGGTTTTGGGGTGCTCTTGGGAGTTTGGGATTGTTCTGCTTCGGTGGATTGCAGAACGGTGATGTTTCCTTGGTTTTGCTGAGTCCTCTTCATAAATAATTTTGTTATGTTTAGGAGATGGTTTAGGGTGGGCTTGGCAGCACTGGGTTTGAGTTGGACTCAGTGATCTCAGAGGGCTTTTCCAACCTTGATGATTCTGTGATTCCATGATTCCATCAGCATTTTGGGACAGCAGAAGATGAGATTGGCTTAGGAGCAATGTGGGAAGTGCACCTGGAGTGGAGCCAAGCCATGGAGATGATCTCATAGTCAGAGCCCTCGGTGAATGTGCAGACTTGGCATCTGCTGGTGGCCACAGGGCAGGTTTTGGGGTGCTCTTGGGAGTTTGGGCTTGTTCTACTTCAGTGGATTGCAGAAGGGTGATGTTCCCTTGGTTTTGGTGAAACCTTTTCATAATTTTGTCATGTTTGGGATGTGGTTTAGGGTGGGCTGGGCAGCACTGGGTTGTGAGTTGGACTCAGTGATCTCAGAGGGCTTTTCCAGCCTTGATGGTTCTGTGATTCCACGATTCCATCAGCATTTTGGGACAGCTGTGGCACAGTTTATGTGTGGAGCTGATGCTGCTTGGAGTCTCTGGGCTCTCCAGTCACTCATCTGTGAATGTGCAAGTTGGAATCTGGGGGCAGTGGCCAAATCAACACCATCGCTGTGGGCAGCTCGGAAAGCCCGAGCTGAAAACCTCCTGTGGGGGATTTAGCTGCGCGTTATCTTCTCTCTCTGCCTCAGCAAAGACCCAAATCTAATTTCAAAGGTCAGAACATGCTCTCACCTGGGTGTTCCCAGCCTTTTATAGAGTGGTTGAAGGCCATTTCCTAAAATTAGCTGCTGCAGGGGAAAGCTGATACTGGCACTGTATCAGACCCTTTCCAAAGCTCTGGATAATCATTTACTTGATTACTCCTATTGAAACTCATGGGTAAAAGGTAGAAAATGGAAGAAAACCAGAACCTGGTGCTGCTTAACAGAGAAATAAAACCATGTGGGTTTTGGGGCAGAATTCCTCTTCTTGGTTGTTTTTTTGAGGTGTTTTTTTGTTTTCCTGAAGTTTTCCCAGGCAGGCCAGTGGCCTGCCTTTAGAATCAGACTTATTTTTGTTTTCCTCAAACTTCCTGGTGATCCAACATGCTGGGGAGCTCTGGGAAGGGGAACATGTGACTCTGAAGGAGGCTGAAATGGTAAAGCACACTCAGATCTGCTAAGCAACAGCATTGACACGTTTAAATAAATCTGCTGTTGACTAATATAGAGTGACATATTGAGAGCAATTAAAAAAAAAAACAAACTAGGCACAAATTTGGGAAATGAGTGGAATGGGAACAGAACAAAGATGTTAGAGAGGACGCTGGATAAAAGAGAGGGAGGGCTGCTCGACAAAAGGAGTGTTCTGGAGAACCAGGGTGTCCATCAGGAAGGGGGAGACAATAGCAGAAGTGCAGATTTGTGCTGGAATTATCCCTTGGCAGTAGGATCCTTGTATTTCTGCTTCCCTGCCAACTCTGCTGGCTGCCAGGATTGAAAAGATTTGTGCTGCCTGGTGCAGAGAGGAGGAGCATGTGGTGGGATGTCAGGCAGCTTGGAGAAGGTAAGGTGGCACTTCTTGTTCCCATGGTGGCTTTGGGACTGTTGTTCCTTTGGTTCTGCTGTGATTTGGGTGTGA
This sequence comes from Catamblyrhynchus diadema, assembly GCA_035047745.1. Classification (NCBI taxonomy): domain Eukaryota; kingdom Metazoa; phylum Chordata; class Aves; order Passeriformes; family Thraupidae; genus Catamblyrhynchus; species Catamblyrhynchus diadema. The sequence continues at coordinate 400 of JAWWMN010000347.1, read as the reverse complement.
GTCCTGTCATTCCCATCCCCGTGGATGTGTGTAATGCTGGAGTAGGGAGCAGGGACTAAATTAGGAGGTGTTGGTTTGAAGCTGGTGAAAGGAAATCCCTTAAAATCACAGAATGGTGAAGGAACCTCAAAGCTGATCCCATTCCACACCCCTGCCATGGGCAGGGACACTTCCCACTATCCCAGGCTGCTCCAAGCCCCATCCAACCGGGCCTTAGACACTTCCAGGGATCCAGGGGCAGCCACAGCTTCTCTGGGCAACTTGCAGAGCTCATCTGTGGAAGTTGCTGCTGCAGGAAGCTGTGAAACTGAGTACTTGGTGTGTTTTCCCCTTCCCTTCCCTTCCCTTCCCTTCCCTTCCCTTCCCTTCCCTTCCCTTCCCTTCCCTTCCCTTCCCTTCC
>JAWWMN010000346.1:0-14575 GCA_035047745.1 Catamblyrhynchus diadema | reverse complement strand
GGTTTTGGGGATAATTTCGGGCTGGTTTTGGGGTGATTTCGGGCTGGTTTCGGGGTGGTTTTGGGGATAATTTCGGGCTGGTTTTGGGGTGATTTCGGGCTGGTTTCGGGGTGGTTTTGGGGATAATTTCGGGCTGGTTTTGGGGTGATTTCGGGCTGGTTTCGGGGTGGTTTTGGGGATAATTTCGGGGATAATTTCGGGGTGATTTCGGGCTGGTTTCGGGGTGGTTTTGGGGCGCTCCGGGTGCCCTCACCTGCGCAGCCGCCGCGTCACCTCCCCCGTGAGCACCCCGACATTGCCCAGGGGGTCCCTGAGCGCCGCCTGCACCCCCCGGAGCTGCACCCCCAGCGCCTGAAAGGGTTAAACGGGGTCAGGGGCACCCCAAAACCCCGGGGAGCCCCCAAATCCCGGGGGGGGGTCAGGGGAACCCCAAAACCCCAGAGAACCCCAAATCCCGGGGGGGGGTCAGGGGAACCCCAAAACCCCAGAGAACCCCAAATTTGGGGAGATTTGAAGGGAGAATTTCTTGGTTTGGGGGGGGGGGGTCCCAGTTCATCCCAATTGCCCCAAGTCCCCTCCCAGTTTGGCCCAGTCTATTCCCAGGAGAAACCAGTATAAAGCAGTCCAAAGCAGTCCAAACCAGTATAAACCAGTATAAACCAGTCCATTCCCAGTCCAAACCAGTCCCTCCCAGTATAAACCAGTCCAAACCAGTCCATTCCCAGTCCAAACCAGTCCATTCCCAGGAGAAACCAGTACCAACCAGTCCAAACCAGTATAAACCAGTCCAAACCAGTATAAACCAGTCCAAACCAGTCCATTCCCAGTCCAAACCAGTCCAAACCAGTCCAAACCAGTACAAACCAGTCCCTCCCAGCACCTGGAAGCCCTGCAGGGCCACGAAGAGCCTCAGGATGTCGTTGGTTCCCTCGAAAATGCGGAAAATCCTCAAATCGCGCAGCACCCGCTCCACGCCCGGCTCCTGCCACGGTCGCACAATCGTCACCAAAATCGCCAAAAATTCCCCCAAATCGCCCCAAAAATCCAAAATCATCCCACAGAAATTGTCAAAAAATTCCTGCAAAAATATCCCGCAAAAATCCCCCCAAAATTCCCAAAAATTCCTCAAAAAAGTCCCGCAAAAATCGCCCAAAAATTCCCAAAACATCCCGCAAAAATATCCCAAAAATTCCCCGAAAAATCCCGCAAAAATTCCCCCAAAATTTCCAAAAATTCCGCAAAAAATCCCGCAAAAATTCCCCCCAAATTCCCAAAAAATCCCGCAAAAATATCCCAAAAATTCCCTAAAAAATCCCGCAAAAATATCCCAAAAATTCCCTAAAAAATCCCGCAAAAATCGCCCAAAAATTCCCAAAAATATCCCGCAAAAATATCCCAAAAATTCCGCAAAAAATCCCGCAAAAATTCCCCCCAAATTCCCAAAAACTCCCTAAAAAATCCAGCAAAAATCGCCCAAAAAATGGAAAAGAAAACCTAAAAAATGGGGGGAAAATACCAAAAAAAATGGAAAAAAAACCTCAAAAAATGGGAAAAAAATCCCAAAATCTTGGGAATTCCCCTCAAAATCCCAACAATTCCCAACCCCTGAATTCCAGGACCCCCCAAAACCCCAAAAAACCCCAAAATTCCTCAAAAATGGGAAAAAAAACCTGAGAAAAATGGGAAAAAACCACCAAAATGGGGAAAAAAACCACAAAAATCAGGAAAAAAACCCCAAAATCTTGGGAATTTTCCCCAAAATCCCAACAATTTCCAACCCCTGAATTCCAGGATCCCCCAAAATCCCCAAAAAATGGAAAATAAAACCTAAAAAATGGGGGAAAACGCAAAAAAAAAATTGGGGAAAAAAAGAAAAAAAATGGGAAAAAACACCAAAAAATGGGGAAAAAATCCCCAAAAATCAGTAAAAAAAACCCAAAATCTTGGGAATTTCCCCCGAATCCCAACAATTCCCAACCCCTGAACCCCAGGACCCTCAAAATTCCTCAAAAATGGAAAAAAAACACTCAAAAAATGGGAAAAAACCGCTCCAAAAATGGAAAAAAACGCTCCAAAAATGAGAAAAAATCACCAAAAATCAGGAAAAAAAACAAAATCTTGGGAATTTTCCCCAAATCCCAACAATTCCCAACCCCTGAATTCCAGGACCCCCCAAAATCCCCAAAATCCCCAAAATTGGGGCTTTGGCCCCAAAAATTGGGAAGAAAAACCCCAAAAAAAGAGAAATAAAATGCCAAAAATGAGAAAAAAACCCCAAAATCTTGGGAATTCCCCCCAAATCCCAACAATTCCCAACCCCTGAATTCCAGAACCCCCCCAAATCCCAAAAAATGGAAAAATAAAACCTAAAAAATGGGGGGAAAATTCCAAAAAAATGGGGAAAAAATAAAAAAAAAGGGAAAAAACACCAAAAATGGGAAAAAAAGCCCCAAAATCTTGGGAATTTCCCCAAAATCCCAACAATTCCCAACCCCGGAATCCCAGGACCCCCCAAAAATCCCCAAAATCCCCAAAATGGGGGCTTTGGCCCCAAATCTCACCTGCATGAAGCCCATCCCCCCCATGACCTGGATGCACTCGTCCGCCACGGCCCAGGCGGCCTCCTGGCAATTTGGGGAAAAATCCCCAAATTTGGGGAAAAAGGGGAAAATTTGGGGTTAAAAAGCGACCTGGGAAAGGCTGAAATTCCCCCAAATCCACCCGGAGTTCCCCGGGAAAAATCCCAAAATTCCCGGAAAATTCCCACCCGGGATTTTGGGGTTGGGCAAAAAATGTTTGGGAATCTTCTGCTGAAATCCTTCAGAATTCCCAAAAAAATCCCAGAATTCCCCACAAATCCCTCAGAATTCCCAAAAAAATCCCAGAATTCCCCACAAATCCCTCAGAATTCCCCAAAAGATCCCAGAATTCCCCACAAATCCCTCAGAATTCCCAAAAAAATCCCTCAGAATCCCAAAAAAATCCCAAAAAAATCCCTCAGAATTCCAAAAAAATCCCAGAATTCCCCCTAAAATCCCTCAGAATTCCCAAAAATTCCCTCAGAATTCCCCAAAAATCCCTAAAATTACCCCAAAATCCCAGAATTCCCCAAAAATCCCTCAGAATTCCCAAAAAATCCCTCACAATTCCCCAAAAAAAAACAGAATTCCCCAAAAAATTCCCAAAATTCCCCCAAAATCCCTCAGAATTCCAAAAAAAATCCCCGAAATTCCCCCAAAAAAATCCCACAAAAATCCCTCAGAATTCCCCAAAAAATCCCAAAATTCCCCCAAAAATCCCTCAGAATTCCCAAAAAATCCCAGAATTAAAAAAAAATCCCTCAGAATTCCCCAAAAAAATCCCAGAATTCCCCCCAGAAATCCCAAAATTCCCAATAAAAATCCCAGAATTTCCCCCCAAAATCCCTCAGAATTCAAAAAAATTCCCAGAATTCCCAAAAAATCCCAAAATTCCCCCAAAATCCCTCAGAATTCCCAACCCAGAATTCCTCCAAAATCCCAGAATTCCCCCCAAAAAATCCCTCAGAATTCCCAAAATTCCCAATAAAAATCCCAGAATTCCCCAAAAATCCCTCAGAATTCCCAAAAAATCCCAGAATTCCAAAAAATCCCAGAATTCCCCCAAATCCCTCAGAATTCCCCAAAAATTCCCAGAATTCCCAAAAAAAATCCCAAAATTTCCCCCAAATCCATCAAAATTCCTCAGAACCCCCAAAATTTTGGGATCTCCCCAAACCCCCCCAAAACTTGGGAATTCCCAAAAATCCTCCCCAAATCCCCAAATTCCTCCCCAAAATCCCCAAATTCCTCCCCAAATCCCCAAATTCCTCCCCAAAATCCCCAAATTCCTCCCCAAATCCCCAAATTCCTCCCCAAATCCCCAAATTTCCCCCCAAATGTTGGGAATTCCTCGGGAGCTGCCCCAAATCCCAGGAAATTCCCCAAAATTGGGGAAAATCCCAAAATTTTCCCCCAAAATCCATCAAAATTCCCTCCCAAAAATCCTCCCAAAATCCCCAAAATTCCTCCCAAAATCCCCAAAATCCTCCCAAAATCCCCAAATTTCCCCCCCAGATGTCGGGAATTCCTCGGGAGCTGCCCCAAATCCCAGGAAATTCCCCCAAATTGGGGAAATTCCCCCATTTCCTCACGGAGCCGAAGATTTTGCTGATGGCCGCCTCGATCTGGAAGTCGGGGTCGCCCCTGTCCATGTTGGCGCTGATCATGAAGGCCATGGACTGCATTTGGGGGAAAAACGGGAATTTGGGGCATTCCCGGGAAATTCCCCTGAGAATTCCGGGAGTTCGCCATCAAAAAACGCCAAAATTCTGCAAAAAATCTGCCCGAAATTCGCCCAAATTCCGCCCCAAATTCTGCCCAAATTGCACCCAAATTCCACCCAAATTCCGCCCAAAATCCACCCAAACTCCACTCAAAATTCCGCAAAAAATCTGCCCAAATTCCGCCCAAACTTCGCCCAAAATCCACCCAAATTCTGCCCAAAATCCGCCCAAAATCCACACAAATTCCGCCCAAGTTCTGCCCAAAATCCGCCCAAAATTCACCCAAACTCTGCCCGAATTCCGCCCAAATTCCGTCCAAAATCCCCCTCAAATTCTGCCCAAATTCTGCTTCAAATCCGCCCAAATTTCCCCAAAAATTCCGCGCGAATTCCACCCAAATTCCGCCCAAAATTCCCCAAAAATTCTGCCCAAACTCCGCCCAAAATCTGCCCATTCTGCCCAAATTCTGCCCAAAATTCGCCCAAATTCCACCCAAATTCTGCTTCAAATCCGCCCAAATTTCCCCAAAAATTCCGCCCAAATTCCGCCCAAAATCCGCCCAAACTCCGTCCAAAATCCACCCAAATTCCGCCCAAAGTTCCCCCAAATTCCGCCCAAAATCCGCCCAAAATCCGCCCAAACTCCGTCCAAACTCCATCCAAATTCCACCCAAATTCCGCCCAAATTCCGCCCAAAATTCCCCCAAATTCCGCCCAAATTCCCCAAAATTCCAGAAAACCCTCCCAAAATTCCTAACATTTCCCCCAAACTCCCGCCCAGACCCCCCAGATTTTTCAGGATCCCTCCCAAAAATTCCCGAAAATTCCCCAAAATTCCCGGAATTCCCGACAATTCCCGGAGTTGCCGCCGGTCACCTCGGTGACGTAATGCAGCAGCGCCATCCGCGCCAGCTTCTCCTGGATGGCCCCAAATTCGTGGATTTTGGCCCCAAATTGGGTCCGGTTGGAGGCGTGGGAAACCTGGGAAAAAAATCCCAAATTTGGGGAAAATCCCAAAAAAATGTGGCAGAGAAGGAAAAGGGAATTTGGGGGATTTTTGGGGGGAATTTTGAGAGATTTTGGGGATTTTTAGGGGAATTTTGGGGAGGAATTTTTAGGGAATTTGGGGGATTTTTGGGGATTTTTTGGGGGGGATTTTTGAGAAAATTTTGGGATTTTTAGGGGAATTTTGGGGAGGAATTTGAGGGGATTGTTCAGGAATTTTGGGGGATTTTGGGGTGGGATTTTTAGGGAATTTTGGGGGATTTTAATGGGCCATTTCACCTGAGATCTAATGAGGAATTTGACAGTTTTTTTGTAATTCCTGCATTTTTTCCCCATTTTCTCGGGGGTTTTTTTGGATTTTCGGGATGGCCAAAATCCCCAAAATTCCCCAAAATTCCCCCAAATTCCCCAAAATTCCCGACTCTCACCATGGCCACAAGGAGCCCCCGCATGGTGCCGGCCATGATGGGAATTTGGGGTTTTTTGCCAATTTCCTCATTTTCTGTCCGATTTTCTCAGGGTTTTTTCCCATTTTCTCAGGATTTTTTGGGCATTTCGGGATGTTAGGAACCCCAAACTTTGGGAATCTCACCGCGGCGGCGAGGAGCCCCCGCATGGTGCCGGCCATGATGGGAATTTGGGGTTTTTTTGCCAATTTCCTCATTTTCTGTCCCATTTTCTCAGGAATTTGGGGATGTTAGGAACCCCGAAGGTCGGGAATCTCACCGCGGCGGCGAGCAGCCCGCGCATGGTGCCGGCCATGGCGGCGGCCATGCCGAAGCGCCCGTTGTTCAGGATGTTCATGGCCACCTTGAAGCCGCCGCCCAGCGAGCCCAGCACGTTCTGCGCCGGGACCCGCACGGCGTCAAAGTGCACCGAGGTCGTGTTGGAGGCGCGGATGCCCAGCTTCTTCTCGGGGGCGCCGCTGGGGAAAAAGGGGAAAAGGGAAAATTAAAAATTTGGGGAAAAACCAGAAAAAAACTGGGGAAAAAACGCAAAAAAAATGGGGAAAAAATGGGAAAAGAAAGGGGGAAAGCGAGGCCGTGTTGGAGGCGCGGATGCCCAGTTTCTTCTCGGGGGCACTGCTGGGGAAACTGGGAAAAAGAGAGAAAAAGGGAAAATTAAAAGTTGGGGGAAAAAAAGGGGGGAAATTGGGGAAAAAACGGAAAAAATTGGGGAAAAAATGGGAAAAATTGGTGGAAAAATTGGTGGAAAAATGGGAAAAGAAAGGGGGAAAGCGAGGCCGTGTTGGAGGCGCGGATGCCCAGCTTCTTCTCGGGGGCTCCGCTGGGGAAATGGGGGAAAAAGAGAAAAAAAGGGAAAATTTTTAAAAAGGTAAAAAAAAGGGGGAAAAAAAGAGAAAAAAAGGGAAAATTTTTAAAAAGGGAAAAAAAGAGGAAAAAAAAGAGAAAAAAGGTAAAAAAAAGGTAAAAAAAAAGAGAAAAAAAAGGAAAATTTTTAAAAAGGTAAAAAAAAGGGAAAAAAGGGAAAAAAAGGAAAATTTTTAAAAAGGAAAGAAAAGGGGAAAAAAAAGAGAAAAAAGGAAAATTTTTAAAAAGGTAAAAAAAGGGGAAAAAAGGGGAAAATTTTTAAAAAGAAAAAAAAAAGGGAAAAAAAAGAGAAAAAAAAGGAAAATTTTTAAAAAGTAAAAAAAAGGGGAAAAAAAGAAAAAAAAAATTTTAAAAAGGTAAAAAGGGGAAAAAAAAGAGAAAAGGGGAAAATTTTTAAAAAGGTAAAAAATAGGGGAAAAAAAAAGAAAAAGGGAAAATTTTTAAAAAGGTAAAAAAAAAGGGAAAAAAAAGAGAGAAAAAAGGAAAATTTTTAAAAAGGTAAAAAAAAAGGGGAAAAAAGGGAAAAGAAAGGAAAATTTTTAAAAAGTAAAAAAAAGGGGAAAAAAAACCTCTCCAAATTTCCCTGAGCCCCCCCAAATTCCCTTAAAATGCCGAAAAAAAAATTCCTTCAATGCCCCCAAAGCATCGTAAAACTCTCGAAAATCCGAAATTTCCCCCAAAACCGCCCCTTAAATCCCCTAAAAATCCCCAGAAACCGCCCCGGCCTTCCCCAAAAATCCCCAAAATGGCCGGAAATGGCCGGAAATGGCCCAAAATGGCCCGAAATTGCCGGAAATTACCCAAAATGGCCTGAAATTGCTGGAAATGGCCCGAAATTGCCCAAAATTCCCGGAAATTGCCCAAAATTGCCGGAAATTACCCAAAATGGCCTGAAATTGCTGGAAATGGCCCGAAATTGCCCAAAATTCCCGGAAATTCCCCGAATTTGCCCGAAATGGCCAGAAATGGCCCAAAATGGCCCGAAATTGCCCAAAATTGCCCGAAATGGCCCGAAATTGCCTGAAATCGCCCGAAATGGCCCGAAATTTCTCGAAATTGCCAGAAATTGCCCAAAAATGCCCAAAATTGCCAGAAATTGCCCAAAATTCCCCAAAATTGCCAGAAATTGCCCGAAATGGCCGGAAATTGCCCCAAATTGCTGGAAATTGCTGGAAATGCCCCGAATTTGCCAGAAATTGCTGGAAATTGCCCAAAATTGCCCGAATTTGCCCGAAATGGCCGGAAATGGCCCAAATTTGCTGGAAGTTGCCCAAAATTGCCCGAAATGGCCGTAAATGGCCCAAAATGTCTGGAAATGGCCGGAAATGTCTGGAAATGGCAGGAAATTGCCCAAAATTCCCCGAATTTGCCCGAAATGGCCAGAAATGTCTGGAAATGGCCGGAAATGGCCCGAAATTGCCGGAAATGGCCCGAAATTCCCTAAAATTGCCCCAAATTGCTGGAAATTGCCCGAAATGGCTGGAAATGGCCGGCAATGGCCCAAATTTGCCGGAAATTGCCCAAAATGGCCCAAAATTGCCGGATATGTCCGGAAATTGCCTGAAATTGCCGGAAATGGCCCGAAATTCCCCCAAATTGCTGGAAATTGCCCGAAATTGCTGGAAATTGCCGGAAATTCCCTAAAATTGCCCGAAATGGCCGGAAATGGCCGGAAATGTCCAGAAATGGCCGGCAATGGCCGGAAATGGCTGGAGATTGCCCGAAATGGCCGGCAATGGCCCGAAATTGCTGGAAATTTCCCGGATTTGCCCGAAACGGCCGGCAGCGGGGGGTGCTCACTGCGTGACGCCGCCGAAGGCGCGCTCGACGAGGAAGGCGCTGATTCTGTCCCGCGTGGTGCCGCTGCGCTCGTCCCGCACCGGCGTCTGCGCAAACACCGTGAACAGCTCGGCCAGGCCCCCGTTACTGCGGGGAACACGGGGAATTCGGGAAAAATGGGAAAATGGCGATTTTGGGGAGAAATGGGGAAAGATTGGGGATTTTGGGGGGAAATACGGGGAAAAAATTGGGGATTTTGGGGGGGAAATGGGGATTTTGGGGAAAATTCGGAATTTTGGGGAAAAATTGAGGATTTTAGGGAAAAAGTGGGGATTTTTCGGGAAAATTGGGGAATTTGGGGAAAAATTGGGAATTTTGGGGGAAAAACTGAGGATTTTGGGAAAAAAAGTGGGGATTTTTGGGAAAAAATTGGGGAATTTGGGGAAAAATTGGGGATTTGGGGGAAAATTAGGAATTTTGTGGAAAAATTGAGGATTTTGGGGAAAAATCGGGGATTTGGGGGAAAGACTGGGGATTTTGGGGGAAAAATTGGGGATTTGGGGGGAAAATTACGAATTTTGGGGAAAAAATTGAGGATTTCGGGAAAAAAATGGGGATTTTTGGGAAAAAAAATGGGGAATTTGGGGAAAAATTGGGAATTTTGGAAAAAATGGGGGATTTGGGGGGAAAATGGGAGATTTTTGGGGAAAATTGGGAAATTTGGGGAAAAAGTGGGGATTTTGGGGAAAAATTGGGGATTTTTGGGGAAAAAGTGGGGATTTTGGGGAAAAATTGGGGAATTTGGCAGGAAAATTGAGGATTTTGGGGGAAAATTGAGGATTTCGGGAAAAAAGTCGGGATTTTTGGGGAAAATTGGGAAATTTGGGGAAAAATTGAGGATTTGGGGGAAAAATTGGGGACTTTGGGGAAAAATTGGGAATTTTGGGGGGCAAATGGGGATTTTTACCCCAACACCCCCCAAATTCCGGGCTGCCCCCCCAGAATTTGGGGAATCTGGGGAATTTTGGGGAATTCCTGACCTGATCCAGATCTTCTCCCCCTCCAGGGTCCAGAAGGTTCCGCAGGGGCTGGGCGTGGCGCGGCTGCGGATGGAGGCGGCGTCCGAGCCGCTGCCCGGCTCCGTCAGGCAGAAAGCCGCCACCCACTCGCCTGGAAAACGGGAATTCTGGGAATCCTGGGAATTCTGGGAATTTGGGAATGGCCAGACACAGCCTGGGATTCCCTGGGATTGGAAAATTCCCGAAAACCCCGTTCAGAAAGAGAAAAAAATGAGGAAATTTCACCCCGAAAATGCAGAAATTCCACCCAAAAAGTCCCCAAAATGCAGAAATTCCACCTAAAAAGGGACCAAAAGTACCTGGATTTGCCACCCACTCCCCTCAAAATAGGAATTTTGGGAATTTTGGGAATTTAGGAATGGCCAGACACAGCCTGGGATTCCCTGGGATCTGAAAATTCCCAAAAACCCCGTTCAAAAAGAGGAAAAAATGAGGAAATTTCGCCCAAAAATGCAGAAATTCCACCCAAAAAGGACCAAAAGTACCTGGATTTGCCACCCAATCTCTGTGAAAATGGGAATTTTGGGAATTTTGGGAATTTGGGAATTTTGGGAATGGCCACAGTCAGCCTCGGATTCCCTGGGATCGGAGAATTCCCAACAACCCCGTTCAGAAAGAGGAAAAAATGAGGAAATTCTGCCCAAAAATGCAGAAATTCCACCCAAAAGGGACCAAAAGTACCTGGATTTGCCACCCAGTCCCCTGAAAAATGGGAATTTTGGGAATTTTGGAATGGCCAGACACAGCCTGGGATTCCCTGAGGGACAAAAAATCCCAGAAAATCCCAAAAAATCCGGTTCAAAAAAAACCAAAAATGAGAAAAATCCGCCCAGAAATGCAAAACCGCCGCCTTGAAAGTGCTCAAATCAACCCCGGAAATTTTCCTAAAAAACGGGAAATTTGGGAATTTTGGGAATTTGGGAATGGCCACAGACAGCCTAGGGTTCCTTGAGGATGTTTGGGGAATTTCTGGGAATATTTGGGGGAATTTCAGGGAATATTTCAGGTGAATTTCAGGGAATATTTGGGTGAATTTCAGGGAATATTTGGGTGAATTTCCGGAACATTCCAGGGGAATTTCAGGGAATATTTGGGTGAATTTCAGGGAATATTTGGGTGAATTTCAGGGAACATTCCAGGTGAATTTCAGGGAACATTCCAGGTGACTTTCCGGAACATTCCAGGTGACTTTCCGGAACGTTCCAGGTGAGTTTCCGGAACATTCCAGGTGACTTTCCGGAACGTTCCGCGCCGCCTCACCTGTGGCCAGCCGGGGCAGGTATTTCTCCTTCTGCGCGGGGCTCCCGTAGAGCAGCAGCCCCTTGAAGCCGATGGACTGGTGCGCCCCCAGCGTGATCCCCACGCCCAGGTCGTGCTGGCCCACGATCTGCACCAGCCGCGCGTACTGGGAACACTGGGAGTCACTGGGAGTCACTGCGAACCCCCTGGGGTGCAGATTGGGGGTCCCAGGGGGATTTGGGGAGGTTTTGGGGGGACTGGGAGTTACTGGGAGTCACTGGGAACTCCCTGGGGTGCAGATTGGGGGTCCCAGGGGGATTTTGGGAGGACTGGGAGGCACTGGGAGTCACTGGGAGTCACTGGGAACACCCTGGGGTGCAGACTGGGGGGGTTCCAGGGGGATTTTGGGAAGTTTGCAGGGGGATTTGGGTGGGACTGGGAGCACTGGGAGTCATTGGGAGGGACTGGGAACACTGGGAGCCACTGGGAAGCCCCTGGGGTGCAGACTGGGGGTCCCAGGGGGATTTGAGGGGATTTTGGGGGAGTTTTGAAGGGACTTGGGGATGTTTGGGGAGACTGGGAGTTACTGGGAGGGACTGGGAACCCCCTGGGGTGGAGATCCGGGGGTCCCAGGGGGATTTTGGGAAGTCTGGGGGGGATTTGAAGGGACTTGGGAGGGACTGGGAGCACTGGGAGTTACTGGGAGGGACTGGGAGCACTGGGAGGAACTGGGAGTTACTGGGAGGGACTGGGAGTTACTGGGAGGGACTGGGAGAGCACTGGGAGGGCACTGGGAGGGACTGGGAGTCACTGGGAGTTACCGGGAACCCCCTGGGGTGCAGATTGGGGGTCCCAGGGGGATTTGGGGGAGTTTTGAGGGGAATTTGAGGAGATTTGGGGGGGACTGGGAGGGCACTGGGAGGGACTGGGAGTTACTGGGAGAAAATCTGGGGCGTCCCATGGGAATTTTGGGGGGTCCTGGGGAGAATTTGGGTGAATTTGAGGAGATTTGGGGCAGATTAGGGAGGATTTGGGGCATTTTGGACACAACTGGGAGTTACTGGGAGCACTGGGAGTTACTGGGAGGGGATTTGGGGGCTCTCATGGGAATTTTGGGGGGTCCTGGGGGGATTTGGGATGAATTTGAGGAGATTTGGGGCATTTTGGACACAACTGGGAGCACTGGGAGTTACTGGGAGTTACTGGGAGGGGATTTGGGGGCTCCCATGGGAATTCTGGGGGGTCCTGGGGGGATTTGGGGTGGATTTGAGAAGATTTGGGGTGGCTTAGGGAGGATTTGGGGCATTTTGGACAGAACTGGGAGGGCACTGGGAGTCACTGGGAGCACTGGGAATTACTGGGAGGGGATTTGGGGGCTCCCATGGGATTTTTGGGGGGTCCTGGGGGGATTTGGGGGAATTTTGGGAGAATTTGGGGCAAATTTAAGAAGACTTGGGATGGATTAGGGAGGATTTGGGGCATTTTGGACAGAACTGGGAGCACTGGGAGTTACTGGGAGTTACTGGGAGGGGATCTGGGGGCTCCCCCATTTGGGGGGGGTCCTCACCTGGGTGTTGTTGAGCCCCAGCCCCCCAAATTCGGGGGGCACCTGGAGCCCAAAGGCCCCCAGCTCCTTTAACCCTTTCATGGTCTCGTCCTCCACCTTCTCCAGGGCGTCGTTTCTGGAGGGGTTGTTCACTTCCTGCCCGGAATTTGGGGAAAATTTGGGAATTTTGGGGAGAATTCCTGGAATCCCACAATGGGAAATGGGGGGGAGGGTGGGGAATGGGGGAAATTTGGGGTTTTTACCTCAAAAAAGCGGCTGAGGGGACCCACGAGCTCCTGCAGGGTTTGTTCTTGATCCTCGGTCAGGACTGGGGGGAAAAGAGAGAATTATAGAAAAATTATCCCAAAATTGCCCCAAAATTATCCTGGAAATGTCCCAAAATTGCCCCAAAATTGTCCTGAAATTCTCCTGAAAATGTCCCAAAATTGCCCCAAAATTGCCCTGAAGTTCTCCTGGAAATGTCCCAAAATTGTCCTGAAATTCTCCTGGAAATTGCCCTGAAATTATCCCGGAAATATCCCAAAATTACCCTGAAATTCTCCTGGAAATGTCCTGAAATTATCCCCAAAGTGCCCTGAAATTCTCCTGGAAATGTCCCAAAATTGTCCTGAAATTCTCCTCGAAATGTCCTGAAATTGTCCTGAAATTGTCCAGAAATTCTCCTGGAAATGTCCCAAAATTGTCCTGGAAAATGTCCCAAAATTGTCCTGAAATTCTCCTGGAAATGTCCCAAAATTGCCCCAAAATTGCCCTGAAATTCTCCTGGAAATGTTCTGAAATTATCCCCAAATTATCCTGAAATTCTCCAAGAAATGTCCCAAAATTATCCTGAAATTCTCCTGGAAATGTCCCAAAATTGCCCCAAATTGCCCTGAAATTCTCCTGGAAATGCCCTGAAATTCTCCCCAAATTGTCCTGAAATTCTCCTCAATTTTGCCGGAAATTCTTCTCAAATCATCGCAGAATTCTGACCAAATTACACCGAAATGATCCTCAAAATTCTGTTAAAATTTTCTCAAATTCTCCCAAAAAATTGTCCCAAAAATCTCCCCAAAATTATCCCCAAAATTCCCTCAAAAATCTCCCCAAAATTCCTCCAAATTTATCCTAAATTGGCCCAATAATACCCTCCAAAATTTCCTCCAGAATTTTCCTAAAAATTGCCCCAAAACTCTCCCTAATTCTTCTCCAGAACTCCCCCAAAATCCCCCCAAAATCCCCTAAATCTCCTCTGAATTTCCCCAGATTTTACCCCAAATTCCCTCAGAATTTCCTCAAAATTCCCCCCAAAATTCCCCTAAATTTCCCCAAGTTTACCCCAAATTTCCTCAAAATTTCCCCGAAAATCCCCCTAATTTTCCCCAGATTTTACCCCAAATTCCCTCAAAACTCCCTCAAATTTTTCCCCAAAATTCCCCTCAATCTCCTCTGATTTTTCCCAGATTTTACCCCAAATTGCCCCAAAAATCCCCCAAAATTCCCCCAAAATCTCCTCTAAATTGTCCCAGATTTTACTCAAATTTCCCCCAAAATTCCCCTAAATCTCCTCTGAATTTTCCCAGACTTTACCCCAAATTCCCTCAAAATTTCCTCAAAATTCCCCCCAAAATTCCCCTAATTTTCCCCAGATTGTACCCCAAATTCCCCCAAAATCTCCTGAGTTTTCCCAGATTTTACCCCAAATTCCCTCAAAACTCCCTCAAATTTCCCCCAAATTTCCCCAAGTTTACCCCAAATTTCCTCAAAATTTCCCCCAAAATTCCCTCAGAATTTCCCCAAGTTTACCCCAAATTTCCTCAAAATTTCCCCCAAAATTCCCCTAAATCTCCTCAGAATTTCCCCAATTTTACCCCAAATTCCCTCCAAAATTCCCCTAAATTTCCCCAATTTTACCCCAAATTCCCTCAAAACTCTCTCAAAATTTCCCCCCAAATTCCCCCAATTTTACCCCAAATTCCCTCAAAATTTTCCTCAAAATTCCCCCCAAAATTCCCCCAAAATTCCCCTAAATCTCCTCTAAATTTCCCCTGACTGTGCCCAAAACTGTCTCCAAATTTTCCCCCAAATTCCCCCAGATTTTGGGGTGCCCTCACCTGAGGGGTAGGGGAACACCTGCTCGGCGTTCAGGCGCCCCAAAAACATCCCCACAGCGAAGGATTTGGATTCCTGGGGGGGAAAAAAGAATTTTAGGGGCACCCCAAAAACCCCAAATCCCACCAGGACCCCCCAAAAAATCCTCCTGGATCCCCCCCCCAAATCATCTCAGGACCCCA
>JAWWMN010000345.1:0-14593 GCA_035047745.1 Catamblyrhynchus diadema | reverse complement strand
TCCTCATCCTCATCCTCATCCTCATCCTCATCCTCATCCTCATCCTCATCCTCATCCTCATCCTCATCCTCATCCTCCTTCTCATCCTTCTCCATCTCCTCCTCCCGCAGCAGCAGAGTTACAAATGACAGAGAGGATTTTTGGAAGCCAGTTCTTCTCCTGATGATCCATCCTCTGGATGCACAGGACAACATGGGGCTGACTGCCACGACAGCATTGTGAGTGGAAAATGAGCTGCAATTTTCACTTCTTGCAGCTCCTCTCTGAGCAGGCAGGAGTGGCAGTCCCTGATGGTGTTGCAGTCCTTGCAGGTGTTGCATTCCCTACAGGAGTGGCAGTCCCTGGAGGTGTTGCAGTCCTTGTAGGAGTGGCAGGTTCTGCAGGTGTGGCAGTTCCTTCAGGAGTGGCAGTCCATGCAGATGTTGCAATCCCTGCAGGTGTTGTAGTCCCTGCAGTGTTGCGGTCCCTGCAGAGGTTGCAGTCCCTGCAGATGTTGCAGTCCCTGCAGTGTTGCAGTCCATGCAGAGGTTGCAGTCCATGCAGATGTTGCAGTCCCTGCAGTGTTGCAGTCCATGCAGAAGTCACAGTCCCTGCAGTGTTGCAGTCCCTGCAGTGTTGCAGTCCATGCAGGTGTTGCATTCCCTGCAGTGTTGCAGTCCATGCAGATGTTGCAGTCCCTGCAGATGTTGCAGTCCCTGCAGTGTTGCAGTCCATGCAGGTGTTGCATTCCCTGCAGGAGTGGCAGGTGTTGGTGATGGGCAGAGAGAACAGGAGCAGGATCCTGGTGCAAACCCCTGGGGAATCCAGCACAGCCCGTGTGTGCACTGAGCACCTGGGCTGGGGCTGCAGCTGCTCTGCGCCTGTTCCTGGGGCTGGCTGAGCCTGGCCCAGTGCTGCTCTTGGACAAAACCTGCCTCCTGATCCATTTTCAGCTCTGCATGGCCTGGCTGTGGATGCCAGAACTCCCTTCATGCCATCAGCCCAAATATTCCTGGGGCCATCAGCCCAAATATTCCTGGGGTTCTGAGCCCACGCTTTAGAACACTGGGTATTTTTACACGTGGATGCCAAGCATGCCCAGGTGTTTCTGGGAGTCTGAGGGCAGGTTCAGCCCCTCCTGGAGATCCTCAGGGCTGTCACCAGCTGGCACTTTGGTGCTGACTGCAGCAAAAAGCACCACGGGCCGGGTCTGCTTTGCTTGGCTGTCACCTGGGGATGATGCAGGAGCTTGAACCAAAGCCCACTGAAGAAGAGGTTGGCATTCCTTGAATTCCCAGGCATTCCAGGGTCCTCCAGGAGCTCCACACACCCTGTGCTGTCTGCCTGGGAGATTAAACCCCTCTGAATCTCCCTGTGCTGCAGGATGGATCTTCACTCCTGCTCTGTGCTGGAGCATCCCTCAAAGATGCGGCTCCAAATCTGCCCAAACATCGGGGTGGCTTTGCCCTAATGGCCTTGGAGGTGGCTGTGTTTGACCGAGGTCACACCTGGGGACAGGCTGAGGTTCAGGGGACACCAGGAGATGAGCAGAGGTCACACAGGGGGACGTGGTGAGCTGGGTTTGTTGTGGGGCAGCATCCTCAGTGTCCTCACTCCCTCTGCCCGATGTCCCACACTCAGAGCGACCCCTCTGAGCCCAGGAGCAGCTCCAGGGGAATCTGGATCCCCCTTCCAGGTGGATAAAACAAGGAAGCTTGTTTCTAAGCCCATGATTTTACACAGGAATAACAGTTGTACTGATGGCTCCACCAAAACCAAGAGTGACACCTGAGATCCCACCAAAACCCAGCACAAATCCTCCCAGCTTTCTGAGAAGCCCAGTCCTTTTCATTGGAGCAGGCAGAGCTCAGAGCCCCTCCAGGGCCTGAAGGGGCTCCAGGAGAGCTGCAGAGGGACTGGGGACAAGCATGGAGGGACAGGAGCCAGGGAATGGCTCCCAGTGCCAGAGGGCAGGGCTGGATGGGATCTTGGCAATTGGGAATTGTTCCCTGGCAGGGTGGGCAGGGGCTGGGCTGGAATTGCCAGAGCAGCTGTGGCTGCCCCTGGAGCCCTGGCAGTGCCCAAGGCCAGGCTGGGCATTGGGGCTGGGAGCACCTGGCACACTGGAAGTGTCCCTGTCCATGCCAGGGGTTGGAACTGGATGGGGTTTTAAGGTCCCATTCCATGATTCTGTGATTTCCTGGAAAGGGGCTCCTGTTGGGCTTGGATAGGGCTTGGAGCACCTGGGACAGTGGGAGGTGTCCCTGGGGTGGCACTGGATGGGATGGGATGGGATGGGATGGGATGGGATGGGATGGGATGGGATTGGATTTCAGGTTCCTCCCAAGCCAGTGTAGGATTCTGTGCACTCAGTTCTGGACATGGGAACCACCTTGCTGCCCACCCAAAGGGAAGGAGGATGTGGATGCAGATGCCCACGGGCACTCCAGGAGCTCTGGAGGCCCCACTGCCATCACTGCAAGGGTGCTCAGGGCTGGCAGGGGCTGCCCAGGGGGGTTTGCAGTGCCCATCCCTGGAGGTGTCCCAGGAGGGGCTGGAGGTGGCACTGAGAGCTCTGGGCTGGGGACAAGGTGGCGATGGGTCACAGCTGGGACTCCATGGGCTGGGAGGGCTTTTCCACCTCAGGGTTTCTGGAATTCTGTGATTTTGTGACTCTGGGATCACTGCTCTGCACTGGCAGTGTCTGAAGGCTGCTTTTTCCATTTTCCACAGGTGGGAATGCCAGAGCAGGGAGCACCTGAGGCTGATTTTATGGCATTGGACTGGAGCAGGCCTGAAGGACTCCAAAACTGTCCTTTGGTGATCTGCTGCAGCCTCCAGAGCCTTTCAATACTCCTGAAGGTGTTTATTCCAGAGTGTGAAGGGAATTCCTGTCTCAACATCCATTGGTGCGATGCAGCTCTGACTCAGTCACTCTTTGGTGTCCCAGAATCACTGGCAGTGATTCTGTCCTCATTTTTCCTCCACAAAGCAGGAAAATTGCTTCCCTGCTCAACCTCAGTGACAAAGCACCAATGTCCTCCTGTCCCTGCAGTGCTGAATTATGGCAGGGTCAGGAATGTGAAATTATTCCAGGCCAAAGCTTTGCCCACAGGCAAAGTGGGGCCAAACAAAGCTATCACCAGCTTATGGCATGATTTGGAATAATTTCTTGAGCACCAAAGCAAAATATGACTCTTTAGTAGATTTTTTTTTTTTTTTTTTTTTAGAAAGGGAAAAATAATTGGACTTGAGGTATGGCAACGCTTCTGGGAAAGTTGTTTTTCCCACTTTTGCCAGGTTAAAAGTCTGTGTGGAAAGGTTTGAAAATTAAATTTCCATCCTGAAAAAGCAAAGCAGACAGGGCTGGGGAAGGAGGTGATGGGGAAAGAGGATTATTTGCCCTATTTCTGCAGCAGCGCTGCCAAATTCCTGGGCTGTTATGTAATTAGCACATTCTCCCTGCTCCAATCATGACAGCACGTGCCTTCCTGCCATTCCCCAGGCACTGGTGCAGCCTTTTATAGATTCAGAGCACGTTTAAAATCTGAAACTTAAAAAGTTTTGTTGAGAAATAGGGCGGGAGGGCAGAAGGGGGAAGCAAGTTGGTGATTTCTGTTGTTGTTGCAGTTTCCAGGTGAGATTTCTCCCTCTCCCTTCTGCCTTTCTGGATGCTCCTGCTCCATCGCAGCCCAGACCTGTGGTTTGTGCATTTGTGCTGTGCCAGTGTCCAGGAGGATCTGTGTTTTTGGGGGGTTTTTGGACACAAAAAGTGCTGCCAAGATACCACCCCTGCCTCAGGATCTCGCAGATATTTTTAACAGATATTACATTTTATTTCTTGCCTGAGTCACCCACCCAGAAGAAGAGATATGCAAACATCTTCCTGCCAGCCCTTCCCATTTTTCCTGGTAGCAGCAGGTCCCTGGTGCAGCGCGATTCCCAGGTGACAATTCCTGAGGATAACAGAGATAAACATCACCCAGGAATATCAACCAGCCCATCCCAATTCCTCAGGTTCAGATCTCTCAGGGCAGATATTGAAATCCCCTTTTCCAAAGTTATTTTCACGCTGTTTAATGAGCTCTTATCTTGAGAACTGTAATGAGGTTTCAGGAATTAATCCAGTGAGATTACTTTGGGGAGGGGCAGTTCTGGAGCTTTTTAGTGCCTGGGGGACAGAACATCCAGGGCCAAACCCAGAGACACGACTGGAGGACACCACAAATCAGAGCTGGAGTGCGTTTGGTCAATATTTTTTATGAGTCACCAGAGGGAAAAATCAGTTTCCCCAAAGAGTGATTAAAAAAAAAAAATTAAAAATCTATATCTATCTCCCAATTCTACTTCCTAAAACTGAGTTCTCACAGAAAATTTGGGATTTTTAAGGGAGACAGGTGGGGTTTGGGTTCTGTTTCCAGGGAACAAGGGACAGGGCAAGAGGAAATGGCCCCAAGTTTTGTCCGAGGAGGTTTAGGTTGGATTTTAGGGGAAATTTCTTCATTTTGAGAGTGGTACAGCTCTGGCACAGCTGGCCAGGGCGGAGTCACCATCACTGGAAGTGTTCAAACATCAGGTGGATGTGGCACTTTGTGATAAGGTTCAGTGGCAAAGTGGGGTTCAGTCAAAGACTGGATGACCTTGGAGGTCTTTTCCAGCCTTGGTGATTCTGGAATTCTGTAATTGAAACATCTCAGCTCTGGGTACAGAAAAATACAGCTGAAAAATGGGAATCCCCCCACAGCGTGATCACTGAAATTGGACAAATCCGGGTGGTTATTCCTCATTTAATGCCAGGAAAGGTGCTGAGCCTTTGTCCTCCAAATCATCAAAAGTTCCTGGTTACAGAGCTGTTCCCATATACAGATTAGATGGGAAGGATGATCGGTAGGTGGAACGTGTTTCCCATCAAGGCTAACTGGAAATTGAGGTATTTCCATGGAGAACCTCCACAGCCTCTCTCCAAGGCTTCTAACACAGATTTTTCAGCTTTTTCTTTTTCCCAGGTCCATCTATCCCAAGACCTGTTGTCACATTCACATTTTCTGAAAAATCCCTTTGCCCAGGATTTTTCTCCTGGGAAGCTGAGAAGCCTCAGAGAAAGGGAAAACAATTCTTATCTCATTTGCTTCTCCTGTGTTGTGCTCATGTGGAATGTGTTTGGAGATTGTTTACCCACAGGTGATTGTTCCATTGGGTTCTGCTGTGAGTTGTTTTCACTCTTTGGCCAGTCACGGCCAAGCTGTGTCGGGACTCTGGAGAGAGCCACGAGTTTTCATTATTATCTTTTTAGCCTTGTGTAAGTATCCTTTCTGTATTCTTTAGCATAGTTTAGTTTAGCATTCTTTAATATAATATAGTATAATAAAATACTAAATCAGCCTTCTGAGAACATGGAGTCAAATTCATCATTCTTCCATTCATCGGGGCACCCCACAAATACAATACAGCCCTGAGCCCACACACTCCTAACAGAGGGCAGAGCATCAGTCTCCCTCCATGGGACCCTTCCAAATCCAACCTGCAGCACCCAAAGCTCCTCCACAGCTTCTTGCCCAGGGGAAATTCCCTCTCCTGCTGCATCTCCCACTCCCAGGACCTGCAGCACACACCCGACCTCATAGCAAGAGTTACACAAACAAAACACATCTAAAGTGGGGTTTATACCAGCCCTGGGAAGGCAGAGGGACTGGTCTGGAAGGGCTTAAAACCCTGGAGGTTTTTCATGTGTTTTGTTCCTATACTGTCCAGGAGGAGGGAATCACATAAGGCAGGGTGCTGGACATGGTGCTTTCTATGACTGGAAATGATGATACAGCAAGAAAGGGCATCTAAGGAAAAGTATTATATAAGATGTAGGTTTTACAAGCTTTATAAAGGCTCTCTTAGCACTCGTTAGTGGCAGGAACCTCCCTGTGGGCCAAGCAGTCTGAAAGGGGAAGGATAGAAAAGTGCCTTCCATTTAAAGAAATGGGCTGTGAACGTGCTGTCAATGCCTGTGATTCTTTTTATTGATTTACAGTGTGTAAGCCATAAATCACTCTACCATTTACTGAGCCCATAACTATGCATCACTTTGTCAGGGAAACTCCTCGAATTTGAAGGGGGTCATGCAAGAAAACAGACTTCTCTTTCATTGACGGGCTCAGCCAGGGCTAGATGTAACACACAGGGTGGGGTGATACAGAGATAAAACATTTAATTTGGGCATCTGCCCATATCTGCTGCTCTTAAACTCTCATGGGATTAATCCTTAGCCACAAAGGGACAGGTGGAAGCCCTGCTTCCATTGGCAGCCACTGCACAGGGATTTGCTTCTCTTGCCAAACAGATCTCACACCCTCAACTCCTGTTCCAGGGCAGCCCAGCTGCTGAGGAGGCTCTGATGGCACCAAATCCTGGCTGGGGAGCAGGGCTGTTAGGTGGGGCAGGAGCAGTGCTTGTCCTGACGTTGGTTTTGCCCAGGGCAGCAACACCACCATGCACTCTGCCAGAATCTCAAAAAAACGTGTCAGTCTTATCTTACAACAGATTTCAGGACAAAACCTATGATTAATGAATTATAGACAAATTAATGGTTGGCTTCAGTTTGAACAAGATTTCCACCTACTCTTTCTTAATTCTCGAGAAGTCCTGCAGGGTTAAACAGTTCAGGTTTGGTTTACCTACAGCATTCAGCAGTTACATTCTTGGTACAAAAATCTTACCTGAAGGGCAAGACTTACCTAAAGACTCTTAGAAAATCCAACTGCTTTCTGCAGAACATCTATGTAAAAAACATCAATCACTTGTTTTTAAAATTTTAAAAGTTTACTAATAAGAAAATGGTTATAAAAATAGTAATATAATTAAAGTAATAATAATTTGGACAATTTGGATTAAGACAATATGAGACAATAAAAACAAAGAGTTACAGACAGTCCGGGTACCTCTTTCTGGGCAAAATAAGCCCGAAAAAGGACACACGTTAACAGAGGATTAACCCTTAAAAACAACAGCCTGTTGTTACATATTCATACACCTCATCCATGATGCATAAATTCCATTCAAACACAGGATTCTGTCTGGTCAGTGTCAGCTTCTTCCTCTGAATCCTGACGGCATCTCCAGGGCTGAGCAAGGCAGGAAGTTCGTTTCTTCTGATAAGGGAGCAATAAATTCTCTTTCTCTGAAAGATTTGGGTGTCATGTGGCTGCTACCTCGCTGCGAGTCCTTTCTTTAAAAAAGTATCTTACACAGCATAGTTTCTATCTTATCATTATGTTATAACCTAAAATTATATTTACCACACTACTAAAAAAATTAATGCAGCATCACTTTCTGATATAACACATATAATAGTCATTTTAATATTTGCCAAAACCCAATAATAAAATACACATTTTTTACAATCTACACATAGATAAATCTTCAAGGTTCACTCCCAGCAGAGTCATGACCTCCTCTGCCATGGGAGCAGTACCGACCCATGAGAATTTTGGGGTGCTGCATAAATCTGGGGTGAGTGTGGATTCACCCACTCAGGGAGCTGGCAGAGCACCATCTACAGGCACTAAGAACTGCTCCTCCCTTGGTGGGACCTGTCATGCTTGGGTTGTTTTATGTTTTAAATAACCTGGCTGATCTGCCTCGCAAGGCATTTCCTTCTTTGTATGCTAATTCAAGCCCAAGGCAAAAATCCATTCTTCTTCAGCAAAAGCCCTACACACCTTCTTCAACCCAGCCTGGTACCTGGGCTTTGCACAGGTGTAAAATTAAGGTGTGATTTAGTGCTCTGCTGAAGAAGGATTGCTTGCTGCAGGAGCACTGAGTTGGCTGGATTGGGACCTTGCTGCTTTAAGGTTTTCTGATTAAACATCCCCACCAGATTACACTGCAGGAGGCTCTGAAGAGCAGTTCTCTGCCAGAGTGAAGCAACTGGGACAATTCAAGTCTTTTGCTTGCTCGGGGCCAATCACTGAAGGGGCAGAAATTAATTTCCTATAAATACAGGCATATTTTTTTTCACTACCTTGGCAAATGCAGTTGTAAATAAGCCATTACAGGAGCTGATCTTTATGATGCGTGACTTTGGCTTGTCCCAATGGGGGATATTTTATGAGGCATTTACATAAACACATACAAATCAAAACAGCCAGCTGTGCTTCTCCTGTACCTGCAACTTACAGATCCTTCAGCTCATCCCAGGTTCTCATAACCAGCACCCCAAAGTGGAGTCAGGTCAGGTGGCTGGGCTGGACAAACTGAAGCAAGATCTAATAAGGATCCCCAGTCCCCAGGCTGTGAGGTTTGAGGAGCTGCTCAGCACACAGCCCTGAATCCCACAGAAATAAATAAACCATCAGATTCCCCACAGTGCCTCTCTGTGGGGATGATGCTGTTCATCAAGACTGCTACGATCAGTCTAAATTACATTTGTTAAAACTGTTGACTCTGAGCTTACTGAAGAGGCTTTGGAGTCTTTGTTTTAAATGTATTTTGGGCATTGTTTGATGGAAACTTGTAGTGGGTTGATGCTGGCTGGATGCCAGGCACCCACCAAAGCTACTCTGTCACTCCCCTCACAGCTGGAAAGGGAGGAGAAAATATAACAAAGGGTTCATGGGTTAAGGTAAGGACCAGGAGAGATCACTCATCCAACACTGCCATGGGCTAAACAAGCTTGGAGTTATTAATTGAATTTGTTACTAACAAAATCAGAGCAGGATGGTATTCACCTTGGCCAAGGCCAGGGAAGGAGCCAGTGGCAGAAGCTGACTCCCTGATTTCTGCCCTGCCATTTCCTCCATTCACTTTTTCAACTTCCACCTCCCTCCAGACCTCTTCTCTTTATCCCAGTGGGCATCAGCCAGTTGCCCAACTCCTTTTCATTTATTACTGCTATTTTCTTTCATAACATCAGTCTTGGGCAGCGGATGTCAGTTCAGACACACAAGTGCCTCTGCCAAGAGTCTTCAGCTCCAACAGTTGTCTCCCCATCAGGCATTGCAAGGGCTCAGAGAGTTTTTACACTGTGCCCTCAAGCACAGCAGCATGTCCATGCTTTCCATCCCTCTGCTGATGCCCATGGGGAGCCAGGCCTCTCACAGGGCAAAACCTGCTGATTCAGCCTGATCTGGAGCTGGGGGAGGTGGCTGAAGGCTGGCTGTCAGGCCAGGTTTAGTAGCTGACTGAGATGAATTAGGTTTTCTGCATCCTGATTATTTCTTTAAATGACAGAGAACAACGTGTGGTATTCACAGGCCCTCTGAACAGAGCGAAGCTGAGAAAAGAATGATCAAAACAATTCTTATCTCATTTGCTGCTCCTGTGTTTGTGCCCATGTGGAATGTGTTCTGGAGGTTGTTTACCCAAGGTGATTGCTTGATTGGATTTGGTGATGGTGTTTTGGATTCATTCTCCAATTGGATCCATGTGTGTGTGTCAGGACTCTTGGGCAGAGTCACGGATTTTTGAGTTAGTTAGTGATAGTTACTAGTGTAATACTCTGTAATATAGTTATTATTAAAAACAAGAGCAGGCTCCCGGTACTAAAGTGATTTCAGCATTTATTATAATAAAAGAAAGCCCTAAAACAAGGGGGCCCAGGCTGAGCAGGAGCGTTCCCATCGAGGATGGAGCAGCGCCGGCGCTGGGGCTGCTCAGCAGCCATGGCCCCAATGATGGCCCTGATGTTCCAGGTGGAACAGCACAGCTTCCCTGGGTCAGATCCCCCTTTTTATCCTGTTTTTTGTCCCTTTGGATTGGTTTCTGTTGGGATCCTTCATTTGCATGAAGGTGTAAGGCCTTGATTGGCTCCTTACAGTTCTGTCCAGGCAGGCTCGTGCTGCACTTTACTGAGGTGTGTTATGGTACCTCGAGTACCATATTTCTTATAAGTACCCTTTTAACCCTTTTACAATATGACAACCAAACTAACAGTACATGCTTAACAACTATCAACTATTTTACAACAGTTTCTAACCTATTTTTAACAGTTATAGTATAATAAAGTAATTAATTAGCTATTGTAAATCAAAGGCGATTCCAGCAAAGGGGAGAGAATGATGCATCTGACTCCATAGATATCAGAAGGCTAATTAATTACTTTATTATACTATACTATATACAATTCATCTAAACTGAATCTGCCAAGCTCTCACTCTGCACACACCTGCTCACACTGCCCAGAATCCCGTGAGTGTCAGCCCACAGTCCCAACACACACAGTTGGCCCTGGTAGGCCAAGAAAACAAAACATCCTCACTTTGGATAAACAATCTCCATATTTCATTCTACTTTGGCACAACACAAGCACTGCAAGTGAAAAAAATTGTGTTTTCCCTTTCTCTGAGATTCGGAGAATGTGAATCTCAGAAATCCTTGGGAAGAATTATGCCTTGCTTTTCTCTGTGAAGAGAAATGTGGCAACAATTAGCCTTCTGATATCATGGAGTTCTGTGCATCATTCTTCCCAGACGTTGGGCATCTTAGCACTGATAACAAGGCACACAGCACATGGAGTGTTCCAGCCCTTCTCCCTTCCCCAGCCACACCACAGTTACACTCACCCTGTCTGATCTCTGCTAATACTTATAGAACCTCAGGCCAGCTGCTCCCTGAGCATTCAGGAAATGACAGCCAAAGCCTGTTCAAGAAACTACATTCAATAGATGGGGAGAGAAAGAACACATTGCTTTGATTTCCTGATTTCCTCTCCATTCCCATCCAACAGACTTTTCCAAACTCTTCTGCTTTTGAAACAAAGTCCATCCTTGAAGCAGCCCTGTTGGATTTCAGTGGGCTGCGCAGCCTGATCAATAGACTGCCCCTTCTCCCCACTCTCCTGGGCTTCTCATTTGCTTGAAACTGCACCTGAGTTTCCCCTGTTTCCCCTCCATCTCTCTGGTGACCTGGCTGCATTCAGAGGACACTGCTCCAGAGAAAGCTCAGGCTGATTTAGACAGGCCATGTTGTCTGCAAGATTGTTATCTGGTTATCTGGCCTTTTAATTATAGATTAAATAATGGTAATTGGCTCCCTAGAAGGTTTTAGTATCCTGAAGGTGTAGGTAAGTGGGCTGAGGATGAAGAGAGCTTGTTGTGACTCAGACTCAGAGCTCAGCAGGACCAGCTAGGTGTGTTTTGGGACTGGATCCAGGCAGCAAAACCACAGGGTGGGATGAGACAGGAGGTATCTGAGGGAAGATTGCTGATTCTGGCAGTTGCAAGCCAAAAGGGAGATTCCTGATCTGCAGCCACAGGGCTTTGTTCCCACAGCCCTACAGCTGGATGCTTCCCTATCAGTGATGAAGAGAGAGCTAGGGACTCATGATATGGTCAAATAATCTGAATTTATTGTGGGATACAAATGCTCATATTGTATTTTAGGAAGGCTAGTAATGTTTTACTACAATGATTGGGTTAATCATCACATAAACAAATTTATACATTTTAAACATCTCTTGCTTGCAGAAGTCTGGTGTAATTTTCTTTTTCCAGTAAGTCAGCCTGATTGAATCTTCTTGCAATCTTGATTTAATCCTCAAAGTTCTGTTTGCTCTTGCCAAGGCATCCTGTTATCAAATCTCTTATGCTGACCAGGTCCCAAGTCCATCATCTGTATCCCAATACTTCTCCATGCACAAAGCACACAGAAAGCTCTTGCTTTCCACTGAGGCTGTGTTTCAGGCTGGACATGTGCAAGTTCTGTGTGAGGTACACAGTGAGTTTAGAGTCAGATAAGGGGAGCAGCTTCTCTGGATTTACAGGGCTGCAGCACTCCAGTGTTACCATCTCCTGTTGCCCTCCAACCTGGCTCTGAACGATCTCTGCAGACAGGCTCAGGTAGACACAAATGTCAAACCACCAAGCCTGATTACACTTTATCAATGCCACAGTGAGAGGAAGGGAAGTCTTTCCTTCTTCACAAGCTATTGTCTTTAACTGGATAACAGTCAGCCCAGAAAGCATCACTAGTTCAAAATCATTCAGTAACATTTAACAACTGGGTTAATTAGAACTTGGCAAAGCCTTCACATCAGTTTGCTGCTACAAAATCCAGCCCACCCTTTCAGGAGCTGAGCAGTCAGAACAAAGCATCCGTTCAAAAAGCACTCAATGGTATTCTCATCCATCATTTCCTGTCTCTTGATTTATTTATTCTCCCCAAACTGGTGGATACTGATTACTCACTCTACAGATTTGCATAGATCAATAATGTTTTCAAAAGAATATTGTGCAAAGCTGAAGAAATTAGTTTATTTTGTAATGGGGAAGAAACAGGGTGTCAATCAGACCCCTGGACCTTCCTGTCAAGGCACAGCAGTGCTCCATGCTAAAGTACAAAAATATGAGACAGCAGAAATAGGCCAGGCTGGCAGGAAAAAGGACCTGTGTTCCATAGGAAAGGAGGAGGCAACAGAAGAGGAGCCCCGTAAGACCTGCCACTCCCTCATGCTTTACCTGCCACACCTCTTCCTTTCCTGCAGCACAAACCAGGCCTCTGGCTTTGCAGTGCTGAGCAAATTGTGGTTTCACCTGGAGCATTGAGGAGAAACTGATGCATTTTCTCAGTCTATGCATAGCAATTAATTAGACCCCACCTAAGTACTGCTGCAGGGCAATCAAAACCCAGCAGAACTTGAGGCTGAAACGTTCACATCTACCTAATTGCCAATAAAAATCAACAAGAAATGGAAGATGACATCCCACAGATAACCTGTGGTTGGAAATTTAAGGTATCAGCATTATGGGAAGATTTAAGTGACACTGCCAAGACTTTGCCCCAACTTGAGGCTGTGATTTTGACCATCTGCACTAAGAAAGGTGGTGGTGTCCTAATCATCTCCATAAGAGCCAAGCACAGCTCATACAGAGAGTATATTTTATAATTGACTACACAGTCTTGTAAGAAAAGTTTAAAAAAAAAGGAATCTTCCCCCACAGTTTAGGACACAATCAGAATATTTTCCTGAAGAATTTACTTGCTACGATGAGGCTCTTCCACATGCAAGTTGTTTGTTGAATTTCTGTCACATAGCCTGGGAGCAGCTGGCCCCAGGAGAGATGAGCTTTGCTGCTTTAACAAGCACTGTCAGAGGAAAGCCTTGCCAAGATCAGGGTTTGCAGTTAGAGGAGCAAAAGTCACTGGACTGCCCATCTCTTTTCCTTGAAACTGGCAAAGGCACCACAGGAAAAAACCTACAGAAACAGTTCCTGGAATTGGATACTGTAAAATGAAAGCCTTACCCTGGCATAGGTGCTCACAGGAAATTATGGTTGTGCTCAGAGATTCCTTGAGTCCCCCAAGGTGCAGCTACATTATTCTTTCACTTGCATCTCCTGTCCAAACCTGAGTTTATTTCTCAGCAGATCCATGCTGGTGCAGCATTTCTGTTACTCCTAAACTGTGCCCTGTATGTGGCACAGCCTGTGCAATGCTCTGCACTGCTCTCCAATTAAACTGCATACTGAGAACATGTTGACATTGTTAAGGTTAATGACCTAATGATGAGCACCAGGAAACAGGTTTGCAATAAAACGGTCTGTACTGATTGCTTCCATGATGAATGTGAACAATATGTTGGACTGAGAACAATATGTTAAACAATATGTTGTGGTTTATCAATGTCAGGGTGCAGTGCTGCTGCAGGAGATCCCAGGGAGGGTCACTTTGAAATGAGCACAAGGAATGTTTGGCTCTCACAGGGAAGGAAGGAGCAGAACCAGCCCCCAAAAAAGGCAGGAGGAGAGCCTGATCCAGCCCAGCTCAGCAGCATCAGGAAGCATGGGCCAGAGCTGGCAGGAAATACAGACTTGTTACACCTGCCAATAGAAATGAACCACCTTCTAAAAGGCTGACTGAAAATACTACAAGAACCAGAGTTTAATGCAAGACAGATTTGGTGCCCCTGAGAAACAGGCACAGTGAAGCAGACATAAGTACAGAAGAGCTGCTCAGCTGTTATATGAATAGATATAAAAAATTTAGGAGCTGGAAAACAGAACTTCTAAAGAAATATTTTCCTTATTCATGGAAAAGTTAATTTCTTGGGATGAAAAAAACAAAAGAAAAAAAGAAAAAAACAAACCCAGAACTCCTTTCATCCTAAAAAGCCTTACTTGGAAAAGTAACTGCAGGGCTTGGTGAGGGTGATGCAGAACCTCAAAGGGCTGCTCTGAGCCACAGCTGCCACTGCCTTGTGCCACTGCCTCCCCAGCACCAACAAACCCCACAGGAGCAGCACCCACCACACAAACCCCCAGAGCTCCAGTTAATTAGAACTAAATTAACATCAGGCAACACAGAAACCAGGGCAGGCGGCTGAGCAGGGGGACTCCAGTAGCTCTGCTGCTCTCTGGGTTCAGTAAAGCCAGAGATTAGAGGGCAGCACCAGGCTAATGGCAGCATGTCCATGAAAGCCACGAGTCAGGCAAATAACCCAACCTCATGCACAGCCCAGACTGAAAGCCCAGACTTGCAGCCTTCAGAAACACGGAACATGAGAGGAAGCAATGCTCAGCTTAGCAAAAACAATGCCACTTCACATCAATACTGTTGACTATATGATGCTTTTATCCCCAATCATCTTGTTCTGTTTATGCTGAATAATAAGTTTTGCACCTTTAAGACT
>JAWWMN010000344.1:0-14618 GCA_035047745.1 Catamblyrhynchus diadema | reverse complement strand
AGGAGCAGGTCCTGGAACCCCAAAAACACCAAAACCCCAAATGAGGAGCAGGTCCTGGAACCCCAAAAACACCAAAAACCCCCAAATGAGGAGCAGGTCCTGGAACCCCAAAATCCCAAAAGAGGAGCGGGTCCTGGAACCCCAAAAACCCCAAAACCCCAGCTGAGGAGCAGGTCCTGGAACCCCCAAAAAACCCCCAAAAATCCCAAATGAGGAGCAGCTCCTGGAGCCCCAAAATCCCAAATGAGGAGCAGGTCCTGGAACCCCAAAAATCCCAAACGAGGAGCAGGTCCTGGAACCCCAAAAAACCCCAACTGAGGAGCAGCTCCTGGAACCCCAAAACCCCAACTGAGGAGCAAACTGGGGATTTTTTGGGGGGATTTTTTGGGATATTGAGCTGGGATTTTTTGGGGTTTTTTGGAGGGGATTTTTTGGTTGTTTTTTTTCGGGCCATTCTGGGCTGGGTTTGGCGAGATTTTCTGAGAATATTTGGGGATTCTGGGATTTTTTTGGATTTTGGGAATTTTTGGGGATGGGATTTTTGGGGGATCTTTTTTGGAATATTGGGCCGGAATTTGTGGGATTTTAGCCTGGGATTTTTTTTTGGGATTTTGGGCTGGAATTCTTTGGGATTTGGGGGGATTTTCAGCTGGGATTTTTAGGTTTTTGTGGAGATTCTGGGCTGGATTTTTGGGGTTTTGGGGGATTTTCTCCTGTCCTGGAGCAGATTTGTTGGATTTTTGGGTTTTTTTGGGATTTTCTCCTGTCTTGGAGCAGATTTGTTGGATTTTGGGATTTTTTTGGGATTTTCTCCTGTCTTGGAGCAGATTTGTTGGATTTTGGGGTTTTTTTGGGGATTTTCTCCTTTCTTGGAGCAGATTTGTTGGATTTTGGGGGTTTTTTTTGGGAATTTTCTCCTGTCTTGGAGCAGATTTGTTGCATTTTGGGATTTTCTCCCCTTTCAGGAGGAAGATTCGGGATTTTGGGGCTCCCACCTGAACCGAGCCCCCAAAGGCCGCGGGAGGAGCCGGGCCCCGGAGCCCCGGGCGGGAATTTCCCAATTTTTTGGGATGAAGCTCAAAACCAACCTGGGAACAACTGGGAAGGTCAGGAATGGGGAAAAGGGATTGGCCAGGGGGGGCTGGGGCGGGGTTCAGATGAAGAATTTGGGATCCCAAAAATTGGAGAATCCCAAAATTTGTGATCCCTGAAAATTTGAGACCCCAAAATTCAGAGAATCCCAAAATTCAGGAGCACTTAAATGGAAAAAAAACCCCAAAAATTGGAGAATCCCAAAAGTTGGGACCCCCAAAAATTGGAGAACCCAAAAATCAGAGAATTCAAAAGTTGGAGAATTCTAAAATTTGTGATCCCAAAAATTGGAGAACCCAAAAATCAGAGAATCCAAAATTTAGAGAATCCCAAAATTTGTGATCCCTGAAAATTTGAGACCCCAAACTTCAGAGAATCCTGAAATTTGGGAGCCTTTACCCCAGAAGTTGGAGAATCCCGAAATTTGGGATCCCTGAAAATTTGGGATCCTAAAATTGGAGAATCCCAAAATTCAGGACCCCTTAAAATTAAAAAAAAACGCCAAAAATTGGAGACCTTCCCAAAAATTGGAGACACCAAAAATCAGAGACCCCAAAAGTTGGGACCCCCAAAAATTGGAGAACCCAAAAATCAGAGAATCCAAAAGTTGGAGAATTCCAAAATTTGTGATCCCAAAAATTGGAGAACCCAAAATTTAGAGAATCCCAAAACTTGGGATCCCTGAAAATTTGAGACCCCAAACTTCAGAGAACCCTGAAATTTGGGAGCCCTGAAAATTTGGGATCCTAAAATTGGAGAATCCCAAAATTCAGGACCCCTTAAAATTAAAAAAAAACCCCAAAATTGGAGACCTTCCCAAAAATTGGAGACACCAAAAATCAGAGACCCCAAAACCGGAGATTCCCAAAATTTGGGATTCCCCAAATATGAGGGACCCCAAAATTGGAGAATCCAAAAATTCAGAAAGTCCCAAAATTTGGAACCCCTTAAAATTAAAGACCCCAAAGAAAAGAAACCCCAAAAGCTGAAGAATCCCAAAATTTGGGAGGTCCAAGAATCAGAGACCTTAAAGGTTGAAAATCCCAAAATTTGGGACCCCTGAAAATTTGAGATCCCGAAATTCAGAGAATCCCAAAATTCAGGAGCCCTTAAAATGGAAAAAAAAAATTGGAGAACCCAAAAATTGGAGAATCCCAAAAGTTGGGACCCCCAAAAATTGGAGAACCCAAAAATCAGAGAATTCAAAAGTTGGAGAATTCTAAAATTTGTGAACCCAAAAATTGGAGAACCCAAAATTTAGAGAATCCCAAAATTTGGGACCCCTGAAAATTTGAGATCCCAAAATTCAGAGAATCCCAAAATTCAGGAGCCCTTAAAACGGAAAAAAAAAATAGAGAACCCAAAAATTGGAGAATCCCAAAATTTGGGATCCCCCCAAAAATTGAAGGCACCAAAAATCAGAGATCCCAAAAAATGTGAAACCCCAAAGGTTGGAAAATCCCAAAATTTGGGACCCCTGAGAATTTGAGATCCCAAAATTAGAGAATCCTGAAATTAGGGACCCCCAAAAATTAGAGAATCCCAAAATTAGGGATCCCCAAAAGTTGAAGACACCAAAAATCAGAGACCTCAAACGTTGGAGAATCCCAAAAATTGGAGAACCCAAAATCAGGGACCCCAAAAATTGGAAAATCCCAAAATTTGGGATCCCCCAAAATTAAAGACCCTGAAAATTGGAATCCCCCCAAAATCAGAGACCCCAAAAGTTGGAGACCCCAAAATTGGAGGATCCCAAAATTTGGGAGCCCCAAAAATTGAAGGCACCAAAAATCAGAGACCCCAAAGGTTTGAAAATCCCAAAAATTGGAGAATCCCAAAAGTTGGGACCACTGAAAATTGGAGACCCCAAAATTTGGGATCCCAAACATTAGAGAATCCCAAAATTGAGAAAATCTGAAAATTTTGGATTCCCAAAAATTGGAGACCTCAAAGGTTGGAGAATCCCAACATCAGAGCCCCCAAAGGTTGGAGAATTCCAAAATTCAGAGAATCCCAAAATTTGGGATCCCCCAAAATTAAAGACCCTGAAAATTGGAGTCCCCCAAAAATCAGAGACATCAAAAACTGGAACCTCCCCCAAAAAAATTCGGAAAATCCCAAAATTTGAGCCCCCTGAAAATTTGAGATCCCCAAAGTTGGAGAATCCCAAAATTTGGGATCCCCCAAAAGTGAAGACCCTGAAAGTTGGAGATACCAAAAACCAGAGACCCAAAAAGTTGAGATCCCAAAAATTGGAGAACCCAAAATTCAGAAAATCCCAAAAATTGGAGATTTCAAAAGTCAGAGACCCCAAAAATTGGGGAATCCCAAAACTTGGCATCCCCAAAAAATTAGAGAATCCCAAAATTGGAGAACCCTAAAATTTGGGATCCCCCAAAATTAAAGACCCCAAAAATTGGAGACACCAAAAATCAGAGATCCCAAAAGTTGGAGAATCCCAAAATTTGGGGCCCCTGAAAATCTGAGACCCCAAAATGAGAGAATCCCAAAATTCAGGAGCCCCAAAAATTAGAGAACCCAAAATCAGGGACCCCAAAAATTTGGGATCCCAAAAATCAGAGACCCCAAAAGTTGGAGAATCCCAAAATCAGAAATCCCAAAATCTGGAGGTACCAAAATGGGAGAATCCCAAAATCAGAGAATCCCAAAATCAGAGAACCCCAAAAATAGGAAAACCCCAAAACCAGGAAAACCCCAAATTTGGATTCCCCCAAATCCCTGTTCGATTTAGGATCTGAAATTCCAGAGTAGAAAAAAAAAATTTGAAATTTTTTCCTTCTCTTTTCCCTCCAGGAGCCTCCTCTGACCCCAAATCCCCGGAAAACCCCAAAACCTCCCCGATCCCATAAAACCCCAGAGCTGGGAGCTGAAATTCCATCAGAGAATCCCAAAAAATCCCAAAATTCCCCAGAATTCCCAGAGCTGGGAGCTGAAATTCCATCAGAGAATCCCCAAAAATCCCCAAATCCCCAAGAATTCCCTGAGCTTTTCCTTCCAATCTCACTGAAAAAAAATCCCAAAAATCCCCAAGAATTCCCAGGATTTTTCCTTCCAACCTCACTGGGAAAAAATCCCCAAAAATCTGAAAATTCCCAGGAATTCCCAGAGCTGGGAGCTGAAATTCCATCAGAAAATCCCAAAAATTCCCAAGAATTCCCAGAGCTTTCCCTTCCTTCTTCACGGGAAAAAAACCCCAAAAAATCCCCAAATCCCCAAGAATTCCCAGAGTTTTTCCTTCCTCCCTCCCTGGCAAAAAATCCCCCAAATCCCCAAGAATTCCCAGACCAAAATCCCAATTTTTTCCCCATTCCCGGAAAATTCCAGCGGCTCCAACGGAGCGTGGCTCAAACGTTGGGATCTCTGGACCCCGCCTGGATCCAGAGGTGTGAGGAATCCCCAGAATCCGGGGAATTTCTGGGAACCGGGGCGGAATTCCGCGGGAACGCGGGGAGGAAAAGGCGCCGGGATGGGGACGGAGATGGCGACGTTCCAGCCAAGATGGGCAGGGAATCCAAAACCGGAATTTCTGGGCTGAGGAAAAACCGGGAAAAGGAAAAGGAAAAAGAAAGGGAAAAGGAAAAGGAAAAGGAAAAGGAAAAGGAAAAGGAAAAGGAAAAATCCCCGAGTGGATCCGGAGGATTCCTGGAGGAGGAGGAGGAGGAGGAAGAAAAACGCAAAGCCGCGCGCAGGGCTCGGTAATTCTGCCTTTCCCTGCCTTTTCCCCACCTTTCTTTTTAATGTCTCCCACCTTTTTCCTAGCCTTTTCCACCTTTTCCTCATCTTTTTCCAGGTTTTCCAGCATTTCCCACTTTTCCCCCAATTTTTCCTGCCTTTTTTTTTTTGCTTTTTCCAGCATTTTCCACTTTTTTTGCCCCTTTTCCCCAGCTTTTCCTGCTTTTTCCCCACCTTCTGCCTTTTTTCCTGCTTTTCCCAGCTTTTCTTCCATTCTTTCTGCCCTTTTCCTGTTTTTCCCACTTTTCCCCACCTTTTCCCACCTTTTCTCCTGCCTTTTCTCCAGCTTTTCCCCAATTTTTCCTGCTTTTTTCCCCCAGTTTTTCCCAGGTTTTTCCCATTTTTTTTCTCTCTTTTCTAAGGTTTTCCAGCTTTTCATTTTTCCAGCTTTCCCCCAGTTTTTCCTGCTTTTTTTCCAGCTCTTCCCACCTTTTTTCCAGCTTTTCCTGCCTTTTTCCCTCACTTTTCCCACCTTTTTTTGAAACATTTCCTGCGTTTTTTCAAAACTTTCCTCCCCTTTTTTCTACACTTTTCCCGCCTTTTTCCCATTTTTTTCTGGCTTTTTTTCCTTTTTTCCAGCTTTTCTCACCTTCTTTGCTGGCTTTTCCCAGCTTTTTCCTGACTTTTTCCCAATTTTCTTGCCTTTTTTCGAGGTTTCCCAGGTTTTTCTCATTTTTTTCCCACTTTTCCCACCTTTTCCCACCTTTTCCTGCCTTTTTCCACTTTTCCTGGGGTTTTTCCTGCTTTTCCCACCTCTTTTCCTGCTTTTCCCACTTTTCCAGTTTTTCAGGGCTTTTATCCCCATTTTCCCCACCGTTTTCCAAGTTTTTCCCAGATTTTCCCACTTTTTTCCCGCCTTTTTCCTGGTTTTTTTTCCCGCCTTTCCAAGATTGGAAAATCCCAAAATTAAGGACCCCAAAAATCAGATCCTACGAGTTGGAGAATCCCAAATCAGGGATCCCTCAAATCTGAAAACTAAAAATTAAACTAGAAACTTAAAGGCCGTAAAATCTCAATCATTTCAAAATTCAAGATGCCCAAAATACAAAAAAAAAAATCCCAAAAATCTTGAGAATTCAAAAAGCCCAAAATTAAAGACCCCAAAATCTGAGAACCCCAAAAATCAGAACCCCAAAATTATCGACCCCAAAATCCGAAACATCCCAAAAATTTTAAAAATCCCCAAAAATCCGAGAACCCCAAAATCTAAAAAAATCTCCAAAATTCAAGAACCACAAAATCGGAGACCCCAAAATTTGAGACTCCCAAAATCAAAAAAATCCACATCCCAAGAATCTGAAAAATCCCCAAACTTAAAGACCCCAAAATCCCAAAAACCTGCAAACCCCAAAAACCCAAATGAAAGACCCCGAAACCCAAAAAATCCCAAAAATCCAAGAACCCCCAAATAAAAAAAAATTCCAAAACTCCAAGAACCACAAAATCGGAGACCCCAAAATTCCAAACCCCCAAAATCAAAAAAATCGCAAAATCTGAGTACTCAAAAAATCCCAAAATTAAAGACCCCAAATCCGAAAAAAAAAAAAAATCCTTATCCCAAAATTCCCTTTTTTTTCCATTTTTTCCCATTTTCCCACCGGTTTTAATCCCTCTTTCCCCTCAGAGCCCCAGCCCAGAACAGCGGCAATATCATCCGCCTCAACCTGAAGAGAAAATCGGAGAACTCAAAAAGCCCAAAATTAAAGACCCCAAAATCCGAAAAATCCCAAAAATCCTCATCCCAAAATTCCCATTTTTTCCATTGTTTCTCATTTTCCCGCCGTTCTTAATCCCTTTTTCCCCTCAGAGCCCCGGCCCGGGGCAATTTCGTCCGCCTCAACCTGAAGAGAAAATCGTATTGCCGCGCATCCATGAGGGGAAAATTCCTCCGCAAACAGGTGAAACTTCCCAAATTTTTTATTTTGGGAATTCCCGACCTCTCCCCCGATGGAATTTTGGGATTTGGGATTTTTTTTCCCAGGTTTGGAAGCAGAAATGGAGGAAAAAGTTCGGGGGCGGAGCCGACGTTTGCTTCCGGTGTGGCGGGAAAGGGCACTGGGCCTCGGAGTGCCGAGGTGAGCCCGGGGCCTCGGCGTGCTGAGCGGATTTTGGGGGATTTTTGAGGGGATTTCGGGATTTCTGAGGGGATTTTGGGGATAAAACTGCAGGAAAAGGGTGAGGGGGGTTCTTTTCCATGGATTTTTGAGGGAATTCTGCTCGCAGGGAAGGATTTGGGATCGTTCCAGGAGGAAATTGCGAGGTCAGGCTGGGAATTTTTGTGTTTTCTGAGGGGATTTGTGTTTTCTGAGGGGATTTTTTGGGATTTCTGAGGGGAATTTTTGGGATTTCTGAGGAGATTTTTGGGATAAAATGGTGGGAAAAGGGTGAGGGAGGTTTTCTTGCATGGATTTCTGTGGGAATTCTGGTGACAGGGAAGGATTTGGGATCGTTCCTGGAGAAATTCCTGAAGAAATTCCAATTTCAGGCTGGAAAGTTTTAGAATTTCTGATGGGATTTTTTTTTTTTGCGATTTCTGAGGGGCATTTTTGGGGATTTTTGAGGGGATGTTGGGATTTCGGAGGGAATTTTTGGGATGAAACAGCGGGAAAAGTGTGAGGGAGGTTCTTTTCCATGGATTTTTGAGGGAATTCTGCTCGCAGGGAAGGATTTGGGATCGTTCCAGGAGGAAATTGTGAGGTCAGGCTGGGAATTTTTGTGTTTTCTGAGGGGATTTTTTGGGATTTCTGAGGGGAATTTTTGTGTTTTCTGAGGGAATTTTGGGATTTCTGAGGGGATTTTAGGGATAAAACAGCAGGAAAAGGGTGAGGGGAGTTCTTTTCTATGGATTTTTGAGAGAATTCTGCTTCCAGGGAAGGATTTGGGATCATTCCCAGAGGAAGATCCCCAGGAGAAGCCGCTCCTCACTCTGGAGGAAGTGGCCCGAAGGACCGACGGAGATTTTATCCCAGAAATTCCCGGTGAGAGTGGGAATTTTGGAATTTTCCCAGGGAAAAGTTGGGAAATGAGGGGGGGTTGGCCTCAAAAGTGTGGAGTTTGGGTCGAAAAATTGGAATTTTTGCCTCAAAAATCTGGATTTGGGCCTTAAAATTGGGATTTGGGGCTTAAAATGGGGGTTTGGGCCTCAAAAAATGGGACTCTGACCCTAAAATTGGGATTTTAGCCACAGAAATTGGGCTTTGGGCCTTAAAATTGGGGGTTTGGCCTCCAAAAACGTGGGACTTGGGGCTTAGATTGGGATTTTGGGCTCAAAAATTGGGATTTGAGATTTAAATTGGAATTCTGGCCTCAAAAATTTGGGTTTGTGCCTTAAAATTGGGATTTCGGCCTCTAAAATTGGGATTTGGATGTTAAAATTGGGATTTTGGCTGCTAAAAATGTGGATTTTGGATGTTAAAATTGGGATTTTGGCTGCTAAAAATGTGGGGTTTGGGCCTCAAAAATGTGGAGTTTGGGTCTAAAAGTTGGAATTTTGGCCTCCAAAATCTGGATTTTGCATTAGAATTGAGGGGTTGGCCTCAAAAATTGGGATTTTGGCCTCTAAAAATTTGGGATTTGGACCTCTAAAAATCTGGGTTTTGGACATCAAAATTAGGATTTTTTTTTCTCTAAAATGTGGGATTTGGATGTTAAAATGGGATTTTTACCTTAAAATTGGGATTTTGGCATCAGAAATTGGGATTTGGATGTTAAAATTGGGATTTGGGCCTGAAAAATGGGGATTTGGACCTTAAAATAGGAATTTGGGCCTCAGAAATGGGAGGGTTTATCCTAAAAAGGAAGTGAGTACTAAAAACCCAGGATTTGGGTTGTAAAAATGAGATTTACAGCCTAAAAATGAGGAATTTGGACTCTAAAAAAATCAGGGATTTTGCCCTAAAAATGGGAGATTCTGGTCTTCAAAATGTGAGGTTTTCCCTAAAAATATTAGGGTTTAATCCTAAAAAGGAAGTGGATCCTAAAAATCAGGATTTGGGATCTAAAAATGTGGGGTTTGGCCCTAAAAATGACATTTTAGACCCTAAAACATAATTTTAGAATTTCAGACCTTAAAAATGGGATTTTTTTTTTCCCCTAAAAATTTGGGTTAGACCCTAAAAATGAGGAATTTTCCCCCAGGAAGTCCAAGGTTAGATCCTAAAAATCAGATTTTTCTCCCTAAAAACTGAGCTTGGATCCTACAAATGTGCATTTCCTCACTGAAAATGTTGGAGTTGTCCCCAAAAATGACATTTTAGGGTTTAAAAATTGAATTTTTTTATCTAAAAACCTGGAATTTTTCTGCTAAAATCTGGATTTTTTTTTTCCTTTTTCTCTCCAGATGGCTCCAACACAGAGAATTCCGAGCTCCCCTTGGATTCCCTGGAATTCCCTGAGCTGGAATTTTCCCCCCCACCCCCCATGGATCCCCTGTACCCCCCAAACCCCGACGGGACCGTCCCAGGTAAATCCCTGAGCAAATCCACGACAAAAACCTCAAAAAAAACACCCAGAAACAAATTCCCAAATTCCCATTTCTGCTCCTGCAACCCCCAGATCCTCCTGAGGAAGTGCTGGGAGCTCTGAGAACTCTGGGATTCGATTCCTTCCGTCCTGGCCAGGCTGAGGCCGTCATGAGGGTCCTTTCTGGTGCCATTTTCCGTCGTTTTTTTCCCCTTCCTGCCCTTTTTCCCACCTTTTTCCCTCCATTTTTCTGCCCTTTTTCCTGCCCTTTTTTCCCATCTTTTTCCCACCCTTTTTTAATTCCCCACCCTTTTCCACCCTCTTTTTCCTGCCCTTTTTCCTCCTCTATTTTCCCCACTTTTTCCTCCCCTCTTTTTTCCCCTCCATTTTCCCACTCTTTTTTCTTGTCCCTTTTTTTCTCATCCTTTTTTCCCCGCCCTTTTTCCCTCAGTTTTCTCTGCCATTTTTCCTGCCTTTTTCCAATCCTTTTTCTCACCTTTTTTTTTGTTCCCCACCCTTTTTTCCCCTCCATTTTCCCCACTTTTTTCCCCTTTTTTCCCCTCAGTTTTTCCTGCCTTTTTTCCCCCTTTTACCCTGCTCTTTTTCTTGCCTTTTTTCCCACCCTTTTCCATCAATTTTTCCCATTCTTTTTGCCACTTTTTTTCCCCCATCCTTTTTCCCCTTTTCTTTTTTCCTGCTCCTTTTCCTGTCCTTTTTCCCTGTATTTTCCCTCAGTTTTCCCCACCCTTTTCCCCCCACTTTTCCCCTCAGATTTTCATGCTCTTTCTTGACTTTCACCTCAGTTTTTCTCACCCTTTTCCCACACTTTTCCCCTCAGTTTTCCCTGTTTTTCCCACCCTTTTTCCCTCACCCCCTCAGTTTTTCCCGCCCTTTTCCCCAAACTTTTCTCATGTTTTTCCTACTCTTTTCTCCTCAGTTTTTCCTGCCCTTTTTTCCCACATTTCCCCTCAGTTTCTCCTGCCCTTTTTCCCTCAGTTTTCCCTGCCCTATTCCCCACATTTCCCCTCAGTTTTACCTCACCCTTTTCCCCTCAGTTTTTCAT
The DNA here is from genome assembly GCA_035047745.1 of Catamblyrhynchus diadema. Taxonomy (NCBI): domain Eukaryota; kingdom Metazoa; phylum Chordata; class Aves; order Passeriformes; family Thraupidae; genus Catamblyrhynchus; species Catamblyrhynchus diadema. Next base: position 4,249 of record JAWWMN010000344.1, on the reverse strand, counting down.
GCCCTTTCCCCACACTTTTCCCCTCAGTTTTTCGTGCCCTTTCCCCACACTTTTCCCCTCAGTTTTTTGTGCCCTTTCCCCACACTTTTCCCCTCAGTTTTCCCACCCTTTTTACTACATTTTCCCTCTGTTTTTCCCACCCTTTTCCTCTTTTCCCCTCTCCCAACATCCCAAAATTCCCATTTTCCCCAGGCCTCACCATGCTTCTGCTGCTGCCCATGGCTTCAGGCAAATCCCTCTACTACCAACTTCCCATCATTTTTCCCATTTTTTTCCCCTCTCTTTTTTCCCTGCTTTTTTTTCCTGCTCTTTTCCCCACCCTTTTCCCCTCAGTTTTTCCTGCCCTTTTCCCCAAACTTTCCCCCTCAGTTTTTCCCACCCTTTTCCCCACCCTTTTCCCACTTTCCCCCTCAGATTTTCCTGCCCTTTTCCCCTCAGTTTTTCCCGCCCTTTTCCCTTCAGTTTTTCCCCATGTTTCCCCTCAGTTTTTCCCGCCCTTTTCCCCACATTTCCCCTCAGTTTTTCCTGCCCTTTTTCCACATATCCCTCGCTTTTTCCTGCCCTTTTCCCCTCAGTTTTTCCCGCCCTTTCCCCCACATTTCCCCTCCGTTTTTCATGCCCTTTTCCCCATATTTCCCTCAGATTTTCCTGCCCTTTTCCCCTCAGGTTTTCATGCTTTTTCCCCCTCAGTTTTTCCCGCCCTTTTCCCCTCAGTTTTTCCTGCCCTTTTCCCCTCTCCCAACATCCCAAAATTCCCAATTTTCCCCAGGAATCTCCACGCTGCTGCTGCTGCCCACAGGCTCGGGCAAATCCCTCTGTTACCAACTCCCCGCCTTCCTCTACCACCGCCGTTCCCGCTGCATCTCCATCGTCATCTCCCCCCTCGTCTCCCTCATGGATGACCAGGTATTCCCGCCATTCCTCCTTTTTTTTGGGGATATTTCCCCTCACAAAATCCCAAAACAACCCCACAATATTCCCACTCCCAGGTTTCTGGCCTCCCCTCAGCCCTCAAAGCCGTCTGCATCCACTCCAACCTCACCCCATCCCAGCGTGAAGCAGCCATTAAAAAAGTGAGTAAAATCCTTTTCCCCTCAGTTTTTCCCTGTTTTCCCCACATTTCCTTTCACTTTTTCCCGCCCATTTTTCCACTTTTCCCCTCAGTTTTTCCTGCCCTTTTCCCCGCTCTTTTCCCCTCAGTTTTTCCCACTCTTTTCCCCTTAGTTTTTCCCTGTTTTCCTCCACGTTTTCACTCAGTTTTCCCTGCCCTTTCCTCCTCAGTTTTCCCTGTTTTTCCCACCATTTTCCCCACATTTTCCCCTCAGTTTTTCCCACTCTTTTCCCTTCAGTTTTTACTGCCCTTTTTCCCACATTTTCCCTCAGTTTTTCCCGCCCTTTCCCCCACATTTTCCTTGTTTCTCCTGCTCTTTTCTCTGCCTTTGTCCCCTCAGTTTTCCTTGTTTTCCCACCCTTTCCCCCACATTTCCCCTCAGTTTTTCCCACTCTTTTCCCCTCAGTTTTTCCTGCCTTTTCCCTGCCCTTTTCCTCTCAGTTTTCCCCACCCTTTTCCCACATTTCCCCTCAGTTTTTCTCACTCTTTCCCCCTCAGTTTTTACTGCCCTTTTTCCCACCTTTTCCCTCCGTTTTTCCCGCCCTTTCCCCCACATTTTCCTTGTTCCTCCTGCTCTTTTCCCTGCCCTTTTCCCCTCAGTTTTTCCTGCCTTTTTCCCACATTTTCCCTCAGTTTTTCCCTGTTTTCCCCCACATTTTCCCTCAGTTTTTCCTGCCCTTTTCCCTGCCCTTTTCCCCTCAGTTTTCCCCACCCTTTTCCCACATTTCCCTCAGTTTTTCCCACATTTTCCCTCAGTTTCCTTGTTTCTCCTGCTCTTTTCCCTGCCCTTTTCCCCTCAGTTTTTCCTGCCCTTTTTTCCCACATTACCCCTTTTTCCTGCCCTTTCCCCCTCAGTTTTTCCCGCCCTTTTCCCCACATTTCCCCTCAGTTTTTCCCACCCTTTCTCCCTCAGTTTTTCCCGCCCTTTTCCCCACTTTCCCCCTCAAGTTTTCCCTGCCCTTCCTTCCTTCCTTCCACTTTTTCCTTAAAAAAATCCGGAATAATCCCCATTTCCCACCAGGTCAGGAGCGGCCGAGCCCAAATCCTGCTGCTTTCCCCAGAATCTGTGACGGGATCGGGATTTTTTTCCCGCCTTTTCCGCCATTTCCCTCCCGTGGCTTTCGCCTGCCTGGATGAAGCTCATTGCATCTCCCAATGGTCCCACAATTTCCGGCCCGCTTACCTCAGGGTCTGCAAGGTGGGGAAAAAAAACCCAAAAACCTCAGAAAATCCCCCAAAAAATCCCCCCAAAATCCAGGTTTTATTCCCCAAATTCCAGGTTCTCCGGGAGCGTTTGGGCGTTCGGTGCTTCCTGGGCCTCACGGCCACGGCCACGGCGGCCACGGCTCGGGACGTGGCCGAGCATTTGGGGATTCCCGAGGGAAATTCCACCGTCGGCGCCTTCGGAATTCCCGAAAACCTGCGGCTCTCGGTGTCCGTGGAGGACGACCTGGATCAGGTGGGGGCGGATTTGGGATCGTTTTGGGGGAAAATCCCCATTTTTAGGTCTTAAAGAGTCTTGGTTTTGAACAAATTCCACATTTTCTGAGGGAAAATCCCCATTTTTAGGTCTTAAAATGTCTTGGTTTTGAACAAATCCCACATTTTCTGAGGGAAAATCCCCATTTTTAGGTCTTAAAATGTCTTGGTTTTGAACAAATTCCACATTTCCTGAGGGAACATCCCCATTTTTAGGTCTTAAAATGTCTTGGTTTTGAACAAATTCCACATTTTCTGAGGGAAAATCCCCATTTTTAGGTCTTAAAGACTCTTGGTTTTCAACAAATTCCACATTTCCTGAGGGAAAATCCCCATTTTTAGGTCTTAAAATGTCTTGGTTTTGAACAAATTCCACATTTTCTGAGGGAAAATCCTCATTTTTAGGGCCTCAAATGGCATTTTTTGCGATTAATCCCACTTTTTCTGAGGGAAAAATTCTAGGTTTTGGGCCTAAGGCCATATTTTCTGAAATTAAATCCCCATTTTTAGGGCTTAACACTTCATTTCTGGGGATTAATCTGGTATTTTCTGAGGGGAAATCCCCATTTTTAGGGCCTAAAATTGTATTTTTTGGCATCAATCCTGCATTTTCTGGGGGAAAATTCCCCATTTTTAGCACCTGAAATGGCATTTTTGGGGAGAAATCCCACATTTTCTGAGGGAGAAGATCCCTATTTTTAGGGCTTAAAATTTCATTTTTGGGATTAATGCCTCATTTTCTGAGGAGAAAACTCGATTTTTTGGATCTAAAATTGCGTTTTTTGGGAGAAATCCCACATTTTCTGAGGGGAAAATCCCCATTTTTAAGGCCTAAAATTGTATTTTTTGGAAGTAATCCCATTTTTTCTGAGGGAAAAGTCCACATTTTTAGGGCCTAAAATGGCATTTTTTGGGATTAATTCCGCTTTTTCTGAGAGAAAAAGTTCATTTTTAGAGCCTCAAATTGCTTTTTTTTTGGACAAATTCCACATTTCCTGAGGGAAAAATTCTATTTTTTGTGATTAATCCCATCTTTTCTGAGGAAAAAAATTTCTTTTTTTTGCAACAAATTCCACATTTTCTGAGGAAAAAATCCCCATTTTTAGGGGCCAGCCTCCATTTTTTGTGAAAAATCCTCATTTATTAGGGCAGAAATTGCATCTTTTGGCATCAATCACACATTTTCTGAGGGAAAATTGCTGCTTTTAGGGCCTAAAATTGCATTTTTTGGGATGAGTCCCACAATTTCTGAGGGAAAATCCCCATTTTGGGGGACAAATTCCCCATTTTTATGCCCTAAAATCCAATTTTTGTGTGGAAAAAACCCAAATTTTGGGGGAAAAGTTCCCAATTTCCCCTTTTTTCCCCCTGCAGGCCGTGCTGCGGGTGCTGCGCCAGTGGAGTCGGGAGAATTTTGGGAATTCGGAGGATTTGGGGAATTCTGTGCTCGTTTATTGCACGCGCAGGGAGGAGAGCGAGCGGCTGGCGGCGCTGATCCACAACGAGTTCCCCGAGGTGCCGGCGAGAAAAACCCCAAAAGGTGGGGAAATTTGGGGGAAAAAATCAGGGGAAATCGGGGAAATTTGGGGGGAAAATGGGGGAATTTTGGGGGGGAAAAATTGGGGGAATTTTGGGGGGGAAAATTGGGGAAATTTGGGG
>JAWWMN010000343.1:0-14795 GCA_035047745.1 Catamblyrhynchus diadema | reverse complement strand
TTTCACTCCCTCCCTTCCTCTTTTCCTTTTTCCCTCCCTCTCCTGTTTCCTCTTTTCCTCCTCTCCCTTTTATTCCCCATTTTCCTCCCCTTTGTCCCTCCTTTTTACCCTCTTTTCCCCCTCTTTTCTTCCCTTTTTCTCCCCCCTTTTTCCATGGTTCTCGCTTCTTAAAAATTCAAATAATAGAATTAAATCCAAGTCATTGAATTTACATCTCAAATGCAACCATAAATTTTTATAAAGACCTGGAGAAAGGTTCTATGAAGCTCTGTGCTTATTGAAGTTGCACTAGTTAATTTTTGTTAATTAGACTATATTGTTAAGATATATAATATATTTCCATGATTCTTGCACTGTAAAAATCCAAATAATTGAGTTTCTATCTCAAATACAACCCATAAAATAAAATTCTTTGGGATTTTAGTGTTAAGGTTTTCTATGATTCTTGCTCCTTAAAAATCAAAATAATTCAATTTATATTTTACATACAGTCCATAAAGTGAATTTTATAAAGACTTGAGAAAGGTTCTATGAAGCTCTGTGCTTACTGAGGTTGCATTAATGAATTTTAATGAATGGATTTAATTGTAATTAACGAATTTACTTTTTTTTTTTATTTAGATGAGCAGCAGCAGCAATAAGAGGGCCCCCACCACAGCCACGCAGAGGCTGAAGCAGGATTACCTGAGGATCAAAAAGGATCCAGTGCCTTACATCTGTGCTGAGCCCCTGCCCTCCAACATCCTGGAATGGTGGGGATGGGATTGGAATTGGGAAATGGGGAATGGGAATTGGGAAATGGGGAATGGGAATGGGAAAGGAGAATTAGAATGGGGAATGGGAGTGGGAATTGGGGATTGACAACTGGGGAATTGGAATGGGGAATGAGGATGGGAATGGGAGTGGGAAATGGGAATTGGAGGGGGAGAGTTGGAAATGGGGAATTGGGGATGGAAAACTGGGATGGGAATGGGGATGAGAATTGGGATGGGAATTCAGATGGGGATTAGGGGTGGGAATTGGGGATGGGGGAGGGAATTGGGGATGGAAATTTGGGATGGGGATTGAGGATGGGGATTGAGGATGGTGAAGGAATTGGGGTGGAGGACAGGGGTGGGAGTTGGGGAATTGGGATGGGAATGAGAGTGGGAATTGAGGGTGGGGGTGAGAATTGGGATAGAGAAATGGTGGGGATGGAGAATTGGGGATGAGAATTGAGAACTGAGATGGGAATTGGGGATGGGAATTGAGAACTGGGGTGGGAATTGGGGATGGGAATTAGGAACTGGGGTGGGAATTGGGACGGATTGTCCCTCGCCCCTGGGAGTTGGGGTGAACTGTCCCTCACCCCTGAGCAGCAGAAGGTTTCCCAGGCTCTGAGCTCTTTCTCCCTCTCTCCTGGAGTCTGGGCAGGTGCAGAGGGAAGCTTTACCTGAGGCTGCTCCTGATTTTTGGGCTATTTGTGGTTTTTCCCAGTGTTCCATTCCTCTCTTTTCCAGGCACTATGTGGTGCGAGGGCCTGAGCTGACCCCATATGAAGGTAAATCCCTGCCTGGGGGTTTGCAGGAAATTCAGGAATTCCAGGGGGTGGGGAAAGGCAAAATAACCCCACTAAAAACAGCTCCAAAAACTGGGAAAGAGGCAAAGAAATAGGGATGCTGCTGTCAATCATTCTTCTCTTATCAAGCGTGGGGTTTATTTAATACAATTTTATATGTATTTATTAAATACAGTTTTTTTCACCCATTTAGGTGGTTTAGAAGAAGGAATAAAGCGGGGGAATTGAGGATGGGAATTTTTAATTAAATATAACTCGTTTAACCCATTTTTTGCTGGTTTGCAGGTGGATATTACCACGGAAAATTGATATTCCCTCGAGAATTCCCTTTCAAACCCCCCAGTATTTATATGATCACCCCCAATGGAAGGTTCAAGTGCAACACGAGGTAAGGGCTCCTTCCCAGCATTCCAGCCATTCCCATCCCAAATCCAGGACTCCTTCCCAGCATTGCAGCCATTCTCATCCCAAATCAAGGAGTCCCTCCCAATGTTCCAGCCATTCCCACCCCAGCCATTCCCATCCTAAATCCAGGACTCTTTCCCAGCATTGCAGCCATTCCCATCCCAAATCAAGGAATCCCTCCCAATGTTCCAGCCATTCCCATCCCAAATCCAGGAGTCCTTCCCAAAATTCCAGCCATTCCCATCCCAAATCCAGGTCCCCACCCCAGCCGTTCCCAGCCCAATTCCCGGTTCCTGGCTCTGTTTGTCCTGCGCCAGGCTCTGTCTGTCCATCACGGATTTCCACCCGGACACCTGGAACCCGGCCTGGTCCGTGTCCACCATCCTGACGGGGCTGCTCAGCTTCATGGTGGAGAAGGGGCCCACCCTGGGCAGCATCGAGACCTCCGAGTTCACCGTGAGTCCCCTGGGGGGAATTCCACAGCATTTGGGATTTCTCAAGGGTAAAGCCTGGCTGGGATTTGGTTCCTTTTTTTTCCTTGATTTTGATCACACGGGATCAACAAAACATCAGTTGTAGTCAGTAACGCTCACAAATGTGATGTTTGAAGTGTTAAAACATCAATTTTAGTGAAAAATCCTCACAAATTTGATGTTTGAAGTCTTACAAACCATTTGGGAATTTGGGATATCTCAGGGATAAAGCCTGGCTGGGATTTGGTTCCTTTTTTTAACTTGACTTGGATCACACAGGATCAAAAATGAACATAATTTGTGTTTATAAACATTATTTTAGTGGAAAATGCTCAATTTTAAGAGCTACAAATCAGTTGGGAAGTTTTGGGATATCTTGGGCATAAATCCTGGTTGGGATTTGGTTCCTTTTTCCAGCCCTTTTTCCTTGACCCTGATCAAAAATTAACTTAATTTGTGCCTGTAAACAGTAATTTTAGTGAAAAATCCTCATAAATTTGATGGTTGAAGTGTTAAAAATCTTCTGGGAAGCTTTGGGAATTTGGGATATCTCAGGGATAAGGCCTGGCTGGGATTTGGTTCTTCTCTCCAGCCTCTCCCACAGATCCACAGGATCAAAAATTAACATAACTTAAATCTATAAACATCGGTTTTAGTGAAAAATGGTCAATTTTAAGAGCTACAAACCTTTCAGAAAGCTTTGGAACTTTGGGATATCTCAGGGATCCTGGTTGGGATTTGGTTCCTTTTTCCAGCCTTTTTCCTTGACCCTGATTAAAAATTAACATAATTTGTGCTTATAAACCTCAATTTTAGTCAATAATTTTCACAGGTGTGATGTTTTAAATGTTAAAACCCACTTGGTGTGAGGTTTGCACCGTTCTGGTGGGAAATCAGGGTGGAATTGAAATACATGGATTGAATTTTCAAGGAATTGCTGATAAATTTGGTTTTTCTCCCCAGAAAAGGCAGCTGGCTGCACAGAGCTTAGCATTTAATCTAAAAGATAAAGTCTTCTGTGAGCTCTTCCCTGAAGTGGTGGAGGTAAGGAAATCTTCATTCATTATTCCTTTTTCAGCTCCAGACCTCCCTTGCTGCCCCTCCCCAAATTCCACTTTCCCATGCAGGAAATCAACCAAAAACACCCAAATAACCCCAAATCCCATTGAATTTTCTGTTCCCCCGTGCAGGAAATCAAACAAAAGCCCCCAAATCCCCACAAATTCCACTTTCCCACTGAATTTCCTCTCCCCTTTTGCAGGAAATGAAGCAAAAGCAAAAACCACAGGATGAGCTGAGCCCCAGACCTCCCTCCCTGCCCCTCCTCAGTTTCCACTTTCCCACGCGCAGGAGATCAACCAAAATCACCACAAATTCCACTTTCCCACTGAATTTTCTCTCCCCTTTTTCAGGAGATCAAGCGAGAACACCCAAATCACCCGAGTTTGCTCTCCCCTTTTCCTCCTCCCCTTTTCCAAGGACTCAAAATCCCCACAAATCCCACTTGTCCACGGAATTTGCTCTCCCCTTTGTGCAGGAAATGAAGCAGAAGCAGAAAGCGCAGGACGAGCTGAGCTCCAGACCTCCGTCGCTGCCGCTGCCCGACGTGGTGCCGGACGGGGACGCCCACTTTGGGCACAACGGGCACGCCCTGCTGCAGGGGCACCACGCGGGCCTGGCGCCCGGGCACGCCGGGGGGCTGCAGCAGCCCCCCAGGAACCACGGACTCTTGGGGGGAGCCCTGGCGAACTTGTTTGTCATCGTGGGCTTCGCCGCCTTCGCCTACACAGTCAAGTACGTGCTGAGGAGCATAGCCCAGGAGTGAGGGCCCTGCAGAGGCCCCGTTACCGGGCTTTGGGGTGATCGGGGCTCGCGGGGGGGAGGTCTGGGGAATGGCCCTGCCTGGGTCCTGGTGGGGCTCGGGGAACCTTCTTGGTTTGTAGAGTTCTGCTCCATCTGTGGTTTCAACAGTGAAGATCTGCAGCCAATTTTTACTCTGTTGAGTTTTCACTTCAGGATGAGTGGGACTCTTTGGGATGGGACTCGGGGTGGAAAATTTGGGGTTTTTGCCCTTCCTGGGTTGTGGTGGGGCTTGGTGAGACACATTGATTTGTAGAGTTCTCCTCCATCTGTGGTTGAACATTGAAGCTCTTCAACAAATTTGACTCTTGAGTTTTCAATTCAGGATGAGTGGGATTCATTGGAGTGGGACTCTTGGGGTGGAAAATTTGGGATTTTTTGCCCTTCCTGGGTTGTGGTGGGGTTTTGGGTCTTGCTGCTGGTGAGAAGTCAAATTTATTGGTTTTATTGTCCCAAAAATGGGGGTTTGTGTGTTCCAAAAATGGGGGTTTGTGTCCCAGAATTCAGCATTTGGGGCTCTGGGGATGGAGGGAGCAGCACCTGGGGAGGGAAAAATTCCAATTCTGGGTGGGAATAACAGAGGAGCTCCTGCAGAGCAGCTGGGTCAGAGGAAAACCCCAAATGTGGTTCCACTTGATTCAGGATTTGTTTGCATTCTTAAAAACCCCAAAATTCTTTTGGGATTCTGAGAATATTTCACCCCCTAACCCCAAATCCCAACCCCAAAATTCCTTTGGGATTTTTTGAGGAAAAACCCCAAATTTGTTTCCCTTTACTTCAATTCTTTTTAAAAAACCCCAAAATTCCTTTGGAATTCCAGAAATATTTTGCCCCAAATCCCAAAATTCCTTTGGGATTCATCTGCTGAACTAAACCCTTAAATTGTATTAAATTCTTTGAAACCCCAGCCCCAATTGTTTGGTTTTTCCCCTAAAGCTTTGTTGCATTTAAACCCCAAAATTCCAATTCTTTGGAATTGCCTGGATTTGGAGGAAGATTTGTGGGATCCCTGTGGATTCCAGGATTTGGGAATGGAATTTTTATTCCCATTTTTTGGGGTTGATTTGTGTTTTCCTGGGAATTCAGCTTTTCCCAAAAAAAAAGAACAAATGAAATTTCAACCTCTCCCTCAGGATAAAATCTGGGGATAAATCCTTGAAATTCCAGCTGCAATTCCATGGATTTAAAAGTTTGGGAATTTTCCCACAGAGTTTTCATTTTTAATAAAAATTCCTGGATTTGGGGGGGATTTTCCCCTTTTTCCTGGATTTTCCAAGCTCAGAGGAGTGGGAATGGCTGCATTGTAAAGTGATTTATTCATAATAAAAATCCATAAAAAATCGACTTTGTGGGGCTTTTTTGGGGAATCAAATTCCATGGGGAAAAAATGGGATTTGGGATATTTCAGTTCATAAATAAAATAATGAAAAATATTCATTCTTCCTGATGGTTTTCCTTTTTTCAGTGGGATTTTCCAGCTTCCCTTGGATGTCTTGGTGTCTTTCCTTCATCATTCATAATTTCTGTAATTCCGTGAAATTTTGGGATATTTTTGGAGCATTCCTGCTGATAATTATTGATTTTAATTAACATTAAATTATAAATAATAAGTTATAATATTGTAAACTAGATATATAATTTTATATAATTGCAATTATTATCTATCTGATTTATTTATAAACTATAAATTATGAATACTTAATAATTTAATTAATAATTACAGGTAATTTAATTATTGATTAATCAGAGATTAATTAATTTGCCATTTTCATTTTTTAAAGCCAGAAAATCCCATTTCCAGCAGAAAAATCACCAAAAAGGAATTAATTCCATAAAAACTCCAGGAATTCCCAAATTCCTGGAATTTCTTTTGGGAATGAGGACGGCTCATTAGGATTAATTAGGAACTGTTAATTAGCGCCGGGAGCTTTGCCCTGCCGGGTTATTTCCCTTTGGGAGTGGCAGAAATCGGGGAATTGTTTCCATTTTTCCGGGAATTTGGGGGTTGGGGATCGGCCACGAGGTGGCGCCGCCGTGTCGGGAATTGGGGCTGGAGCGGATTTGGGGAATCCTAAACTGGGAACGATCCCGAAACCCCGAAATCCCAGCCTGGGGCGGCTCTGGGAGTGTGGGAATTCCCTGGGAATGTTTTGTGGGATTTTCACAAAACCCCGGAATGTCTGGGGCTCTGGGATTTTGGGAATTCCCTGGGAATATTTTATGGGACTAAAATTGGGAAAAGAATTTTTGGGGTGATCTCCAACCCCTCCAGGAGAAAACCAGGATGGGATGATCCCAAAAATCAGGAAAAGGATTTTTGGGATTATCCCGAAATTGAGAAGAAGATTTTTGGGATGATCCTGAAATTGGGAAGGGGATTTCTGGGATGATCCAAAAATCAGGAAAAGGATTTTTGTGGTAATCCCAAAAATTTGGGGATATTCTGGGGGGATTTTTGGGATTTTTCCCAAAAAATCAAGAAGGGGATTTCTGGGATGATCTCAAAATTGGGAAAAGGATTTTTGGGATGATCCCAAATTCGGGAAGGGGATTTTTGGGATTTCCCAGCCTGGGGCTCTGGGAAGGTCCCGCCCGGAGCGGGGCAGGCGCCGGGGAAGTTCAAAATTATCAACAAATCCCAAAAATGAGCAACAAATCCCGCCTGGAATGTGCTGGGCTGAGCTGCTCTTAACTCCTGCCCTGCCGGGGACGTTCCATCGGGATTCTTCCCAAATTCCAGGGGTTTCTATTTTTCCCATTCTCAAACTCCAGTTTTTCCCATTTTTCCCACTCCCAAATTCTAGTTGTTTCCCCTTCCCAAATTCAATTTTTTTCCATTTTTCCCATTCCCACATTCCCATTTTTCCCCTATTTTCCTGTTCTCAAATTCCAGTTTTTTTGCTTTTTTCCCCTTCCCAAATTCCAGATTTTTCCATTTTTCCCCTTCCCAAATTCCAGGGTTCCGTTTCTTCCCATTCCCAAATTCCATTTTATTCATTTTTTTTCCCTTCCCATATTCCATTTTTTCCATTTTTTCCTATCCCCAAATTCCACATTTTTCTGGAGGTGTTGCCAAAAAAACAGGGAAAAAAAATTTGATTTTTCTGGATTTTGGGTTGGGAGTGTCCCGTGCCTCAGTTTCCCCAAGATCCAGAGTTTTCCTCCCAATGCATAAAATTTTTTCTCCTTATCCACAAAACTGGGAAATGAAACAGGGATTCTGCTCTATCCACGCTGGGTTTATCCCAAGGCAGGGGTTTCCAACCCTGCCAGGTGCTCCAAATTCCCAAAAAATCCCTGATTTCCCTGCGATAAATTTCCCCCCAAAAAAGCTGATTTTCCTGTGAGAAATTCCCAAAACCCTCCTGATTTCCCTGGGATAAAATCCCCCCCCAAAAAGTTTATTTTCCTGGGATAAATCCCAAAAAAACCACTGATTTTTCTGGGATAAATTCCCAAAAAAAAAGCTGATTTTCCTGGGATAAAATCCCCCAAAAAACTGATTTCCCTGGGATAAATCCCAAAAGAAAAGCTGATTTCGCTGGGATAAATTCCATAAAAAAACCTAAATTTTATGGCATAAAATCCAAACAAAAAAGCTGATTTTTCTGGGATCAAATCCCCCCAAAAATCGGATTCTGCTGGGATGCGCAGGGAGGGCGCGGGCGCTGATCCCAATCTGGGGCCGTTCCATTATCGGGGAATTTCATGGGATCGTGCGAGCGGCGCCTGCAGCTCCTCCTTTCTTCCCTTTTTTTTTTTCCTGTTTTTTTCCTCCTCCTTTTCTGGGAGTTGATGGAAACTCCTCCGGGGAGCCGCGAGGAGCCGGAGCCGCGGCAGGAGCTGGGATTTGGGGTTTGGGGTTTGGGGTTTGGGATGGGGAACCCGCGCGCTCCTGCCCCGTGACAGCGCCGGGGCTTGCGGGGATTTTTGAGGGAAAAACTGAAAAAAGGAAAAACTTTGGGAAGCTCCACCTGCTCCTGCCGGGCTCGGGAGGTTTCGCTTCCCCCCGCGGAGCTTTTGGGGTGTGAGGCATTTGGGGTTTGGTTTTTGGGGTTTTCTTGGGGGGTGTGAGGCATTTGAGGTTTGGGATTGCTTTTTGGGATATGTTTTTTGAGGTTTGTTTTTTGGGATATAAGGAATTTGGGGTTTATGATTTGTTTTTTGGGGTGTGAGAGGTTTGGGGTTTGATTTTTGGGGTTTGTTTTTAGGGATTTGTTTTTTGGAGTGTGAGAGGTTTGGGTTGTGGGATTTGTTTTTTGGGGTGTGAGGAATTTGGTTTTTGGGATGTGAAGGATCTGGTTTTGGGATTTAGTTTTTGGGGTGTGAGAGGTCTGGGGTTTGGTTTTTGCGGTTTGTTTTTTTGGGATGTAAGGAATTTGGGGTTTGGGATTTGTTTTTAGGGATTTGTGTGAGGGGTTTATTTTTGGGGTGTGAGAGGTTTGGTTTTCGGGATTTGTTTTTTGGGGCGTGAAGAATTAGGTTTTGGGGATGTGAAGGATTTGTTTTGAGGAATTTGTTTTTTAGGGTGTGAGGGATTTTTGCGGGCGGATGTGAGGGGTTTGTTTTTTGGGATGTGAGGGATTTGGTTTTTGGGGTGTGACTGATTTGTTGTATGGGATCTGTTTTTTGGGGTGTGAGGGGTTTGTTTATTGGGGTGTGACAGTTGTTTTTTGGGATTTGTTTCTTGGGGTGTGAGGAATTGTTTTGGGATGTGAAGGATCTGTTTTTTGGGGTGTGAGGGATCTGGTTTTGGGGATCTTTTTTGGTATCTTTTTGGAGATCTGTTTTTTGGGGTGTGAGGGATTTTTTGGGGTGTGAGGGATCTGTATTTTGGGATCTGTTTTGGGGTGCGGGGCCGGGTTTTGTCCCTCCGAGGCCGGGCCGGGATGCCGGCGGATCCCCGGATTCCGATTCCCCGGAGCGCCGAGCGCAGTCCGAGGATTTCTCCCGGGAATGGACGGGGCGGTCCCGGGCTCTGAGCCGAGCCCGGCTAAACTCCGCCTGAGCCGGGCTCAGCTCTGCCCTGCAGCTTTCAGCACCTTTAAAACCAGCTCTAAACCCAATCTGAGAGGGTTTAGAGCCTTTAAAACCAGCTTTAAACCAAACCTGGGAGGGTTCAGAGCCTTTAAAACCAGCTTTAAACCAAACCTGGGAGGGTTCAGAGCCTTTAAAACCAGCTTTAAACCCCATCTGGGGGGAGGCTGAGAGCCTTTAAAACCAGTTCCAAGCCCCATTTGAGGGGGCAGAGTAAAACCAGTTTTAAATCCGATTTGGGGTCAGAAGGGGCTGAGTAAAACCAGTTCCAAGCCCCATTTGGGGGTGCTGCGTGCCTTTAAAACCAGTTTTAGGCCGGATTTAGGGCAGAGCAGCCCCTTGCCTCTGGGATTTCTGGGAAGCTCCCACGGACTCAGCTCCATCTCCTGAGGATCCAGAATTCCAAACAAATTTCAAACAAATTCCAAACAAATTCATCTCCGGCTTTTCCATCCCAAGGAGCTGCTTGGAACCTTCTGGAATTTGGATTTTTTTTGGACACAAATCTGGGTTTTTTTGGTCCTGAAGGATTTTGCACCTGGCTGCTTGGAACCTCCTGAAATTTGGATTTGGACACAAATCTGCTTGGATCCTTCTGAAATTCTGATTTTTTTAAATACAAATCTGGTTGGATCCTTCTCACCTGCTTAATTCTGGATTTATTTTAGAGACAAATCTGGGTTCTTTTGCTCCTGAAGGATTCTCCTCCAGCTCCTTGATTCTGACCTGGTTAATTTGGATTTCTTTTGGACACAAATCTGGTTTTTTATTGCTGACTGCTTGGATCCTTTTCACCTGCTTCATTCTGGATTTACTTTAGAGACAAATCTGATTTTTTTTTATTGCTCCTGAAGGATTTTCCTCCAGCTTCTTGATCCTGACCTGATTCATTTGGGGTTTTGGGGTTTTTATTGGTACTGAAGCATTTTACACCTGGCTCTTTGATCCTGACCTGGTTAATTTGGAATTTTTTTTGGTTTTTATTGGTACTGGAGCATTTTACCCCTGGCTCCTTGATCCTGGCCTAATAAATTCAGATTTTTTTTGACACAAATCTGATTTTTTTTGATACTGGATCATTTCCCCCCTGGCTCCTTGACCCTGACCTGGTCAATTCCAATTTTCTGGGACACAAATTGGATTTTCCTCGGTGCCACCATGCCGGGCTGGTGGCTGCTGCTGGCGCTGCTGTGCCACCAGCTGTGTCCCCGAGGGGCGACAGCGGCCAGGAGGGACAGGGACAGGAGGGGCAGGAAGGAGCACCCAGAGCCCCTGAACACCTCCCTGGCCAACAGCGAGGAGCAGCCCAAGGTGGGTTTGGCATCATTCCTGGAGTTATTCTGGATTTATTGGGATTTTCCTGCCTTTTCTGAGCTGATTTTGGGCTCATTTCATCTATGCTCTTTGGTTTTTTATTTAATTTTCATTGTTTTCTGTGTTGGGAACAGCAGAGAACTCTCAAGGTGGGTTCTGGGATAATTCCCAGAGTTATTCCTGGAGTTATTGGGATTTTCCTGCCTTTTCCCAACCTCATTTCATCAATTTCCTTCAATTTTTATGTTTATTTTTGATGGTTCCCCTTGTTGGGAGCAGCAGAGAACTCCCAAGGTGGGTTCTGGGATCATTCCCACAAGGATCCATTTTTCCATCCCCTGAACATCTGGGTGGGTTTTCCATGGAATTTCAGGGGATTATCAGGGAATGGGAGTCCCAGCAGTTCCAAAAAGATCTGAGGGACTCAGAAAAAAAAATCTGAGGAATTTCCAGAGCTCTTGGCTCCTCCTGATCCCTCAGTGTCCCCCAAAAAGCAGCCTGGGCTGGACTTCTTGCATCTTACGAGCACCTGGGAAGGTTTTCCATGGAATTTAAAGATCTCTGAGGGACTTTTGGTGCTCTTGGCTCCTCCTGATCCCTCAAGGCCACCCTCAGTGTCCTCCAAAAGCAGCACCACCAGCCCAGGCTGGATTTTTGGGACCCCTGAGGCCAATCCCTGTCCTGGTTGTCCCCAGCTCCTGCGCTGGATTTTTGGGACCCTCTGCAGCCAATCCTTGTCCTGGTGTGGGCTGGATTTTTGGGACCCCTGAGGCCAATGTCCATGATCCTTGTCCTGGTTGTCCCCAGCTGCTGGGCTGGATTTTTGGGACCCCTGAGGCCAATGTCCATGATCCTTGTCCTGGTTGTCCCCAGCTGCTGGAGGCTGCAGATGCACGGCTCACAGACCCCCGCAGGACCTGGATCTCCTTCGTGCACCGCCCGGACGACGGCAGCAACTCCAAGAGGAGGTGCAAAGGCAAAGACAAGAAATTGGTAGGATTTGCACTCCACATGTCCCAGTTTCCTTCCTACTGCTCATCCTCAAGGTTCCAGCTTTTCCCAGCCCAAAGAGTGCTGAATTTCCTTTTTTATTTTGGTTTAATTTCTCCAGTTTTGAGAAATTTGAGCCTTCTTTCTTCAGCAGAGGAGATGTGGGAATTTTGAACCAACCACTCCCAAATTGAGCCTTTCTTGTCTGTCAAATTGAGCCTTTCTCATCTCTCAAATTGAGCCTTTTTTAGGTTATTTTCCCACTCATTAAAAATAAAATCAGTATTTTTTTCCCCCTTCCAGAGAAAAGAGATAAAGTCCAAGTATCCCAAAGGATCAATTAATCAAGGTGTGGACAAGTGGTTTATTTCAAATTAATGAGCTGAGTGACAGCTCATTAATCATGTGGCACTTTTCATCTGCTGCTTGGACAATCTTGGATTCTTTTTATTATTTTAATTATTTGAGGAATTTTTTGCATCCTCTGAACGTCCGGGCAGCTTTTCCGTGGAATTTTAGAGGTTTATCAGAGGAATGGGAGTCCCAGCAGCTGGAAAAAGATCTCTGAGGGACTCTCAGAGCTCTTGGCCCTTCCTGATCCCTCAAGAGTCCTCCAAAAATTAGCAGGAATTTTCTGGGAACAACCCCCCTCACGTTGCTGATGTTCCTGTAGGATTTTCTGCAATTCCCAGGTTTTAATCCCAAATTTTCCTTTGTTTGTTCCCTCAGCGAGGCCTGGTGGGGCCTCCAGGGCCTCCTGGGCCTCAGGGACCTCCAGGAGCTCCTGGGGCTGAAGTCACCAGGGAAGTTCTTCTGCAGGAGTTCAAGGAGATCTTAAAAGGTAAAAGATTTCAAAAAGTCAAAGATTTCCAAAGGATATTCAAGGTAAAGGGTGTTAAAGGCTGGAGGAGCTTTGTTTTGGTGAAGAACCATGAACCAAAATGGTGACCAAAAATGTTCCCCCAGTGCTGCTGGGCTTTAATTGGAGATCCAAGTGCAGAATTCCAAGCACACATTAATGGTTTCATAGGCCAGGCCCTTAAATGAAGATTTTATTTCCTTTTATTTCGTTTTATTCCCCTTTTTCCCTCAGAAGCCATCAAGCACGGGGCCTCACTGGTCCTTTTGGCCCACCCCAGCTGGCTGTCCCTGCTAAGCCAGGCCCTTAAATGAAGATTTTATTCAATTTTATTCCATTTAATTTCATTTTATTCCATTTAATTTCATTTTATTTCCCTTTTTCCCTCAGAAGCCATGGAGTACAGGGCCTCCCTGGCCCATCCCAGCCAGCTGCTGCTGTCCCTGGAGGAGGTTCCATTCACAGGCTAGGCCCTTAAATTTAGATTTTATTTAATTTTATTCCATTTTATTTCATTTTATTTCATTTTGTTTCCCTTTTCCTCTCAGAAATTATCAAGCACAGGGCCTCCCTGGTCCTTTTGGCCCCCCTCAGCCAGCTGCTGCTGTCCCTGGAGAAGGTTCCATCACAGGAACAAGAATGGCCAGGCCCTTAAATTTAGATTTAATTTATTTAAATTAAATTTAATTCAATTTTATTCCACTTTATTTCATTTTATTCCCCTTTTCCCCTCAGAAGCCATGGAGCACCAAGCCTCCCTGGTCCTTTTGGCCCACCTCAGCCAGCTGCTGCTGTCCCTGCAGGAGGTTCCATCACAGGAACAGGAACAGGAACAGCCAGGCCATCAAATGAAGATTTTATTCCATTTTATTCCATTTTATTCCATTTTATTTCATTTTATTCCCCTTTTTCCCTCAGAAGCCATGGAGCACAGGGCCTCCCTGGCCATCTCAGCCCAGCCCAGCCAGCTGCCCCCGCTGCTGCTGTCCCTGGAGGAGGTTCCATCCCAGCGGCGTGTGGAGGAGGCGTTCCACTGCAAGCTCAAGGGCCACGTGCTGGTGGACAAGAAGACCTTGGTGGAACTCCAGAATTTCCAGTCGGTGAGGAATTCCAGCCTCATCCTGCTGGGGATCAGCTCCAGGGCTCTGTGGGGCTTCTGCTCAGCCCAGAAACTCCTCTGGGGCTGAAAGGAAGAGACAAATCCATGAGAAGGTGTCCAAAGGAGGCCACAGGTGGATCCATCTGGGATCCCTGTTTTAAATTCATTATTCCTGATGGATTCACCTGGGATCCCCTTTTAAAATCAAATATTCCAGGAGTTCTGCTACTGCCACTGATGGATCCACCCTGGTGGATCCCATTTTAAACCGGATATTCCAGAGGTTCTATCCCTCATGGATCCACCAGGGATCCCATTTTTTAAATCTGATATTCCAGAGGTTCTGCCACTGACGGATCCACCTTGGATCTCATTTTAAAATCCATCATTCCAGAGGTTCTATCCCTGATGGATCCACCTTGGATCCCCTTTTAAAATCCACCATTCCAGAGGTTCTATCCCTGATGGATCCACCTTGGATCCCCTTTTAAAATCCACCATTCCATTATTTTCCAAACTTTTGTCAGCTTGGCTTGGCAGCCAGGCAGGATCAGCCCTGAGGCATGGGCAGGGCTGGAGGGAGAGCTGCTGCCTCATTAATTAGCAGGGAAAATGGGACTAATTAAGCCATCCCAGCAGTGGGCTGCTGCTTCCTGTGCCTCAGGCATGAGGTGCCCAATTCATTCCCGGTTTTTCCTGGCTCGGAGCTGCTGTGGGAGGCTCTGGGTGCCAAGCTGGCACCACGGCCCGGGACAAGAAGAGTCGGGTTTGGGCTTGTGTCTCTGGGAAAGGGGAATGCAGAGCCAGAGCAGAGCAGGGATTTGGGATCAGCACAGGGATGGAGCCAGAGCAGAACAGGGATGGAGCCAGAGCAGCTCAGGGATGGATTTGGGATCAGCACAGGGATGGAGCCAGAGCAGAACAGGGATGGAGCCAGAGCAGAACAGGGATGGAGCCAGGAGCAGAACAGGGATGGAGCCAGAGAAGCTCAGGGATGGATTTGGGATCAGCACAGGGATGGAGCCAGGAGCAGAACAGGGATGGAGCCAGAGCAGCTCAGGGATGGATTTGGGCTCAGCACAGGGATGGAGCCAGGAGCAGAGCAGGGATGAAGCCAGAGCAGAACAGGGATTCGGGATCAGCACAGGGATTCAGGATCAGCACAGGGATTTGAGATCAGTCCAGGGAATCAGGATCAGC